>JADBJO010000327.1:235000-245000 GCA_016801955.1 Conus betulinus | reverse complement strand
TCATAACATCTACATCAAATATCATTCAACATAACCCTCACCATCTAACGACGACAGAACAACGTAGCCTTTAGTCAGCGCTTACGTGAATTGCAAATCAACAGTGCATGACCCATCCGATGCCAGTACAGCGACGCCTTTCATCAGTGTCTACACCAACTGTAGGTTCCTTTTACCTGACCCATCTAACGCCAACATTACAAAATCTGCAGTCAGTGCTTGCATCAACTTCAGCGGTCCCACACCACTTGACCCATCTTCTGCCAGTACCATGACACCGTTAATCAATGTCTGCATCAATAGCGGCTGAACATTACTTGACCCATCTAATGTCAATACGACAACGCTGGTGATCAGGGTGTAGAAAGCCTAGAGACTCAGTTGTGTTTCCTGAAATCAACGTCTTGCCGAATCACGTGACGCTGAAATTGAAGGTCTCATTTGAAAGGATATATTTGCTGTAAATAATAGAATACCATCGCGTCAAATTGGATATGTATAGCTCAGCCTTTTCAGGGTTGATTAAACGACGTGACAACCCTGATTTATCCCTTTGCGGTCGGTTGGGCTACAAACTACTCTCTCTCTCTCTCTCCCTCCCTCTCTCTCTGTCTGTCTGTCTGTCTGTCTGCCTGTCTGTCTGTCTGTCTGTCTGTCTCTCTCTCTCTGTCTCTCTCTCTCTCTCTCTCTCTCTCTCTCTCTCTCTCTCTCTCTCTCTCTCTCTCTCTCTCTCTCTCTCTCTCTCTCTCTCTCTCTCCGAAGAACGCCACGGTATCAACAAAGGCTGATTGGGGGTGGGGTGGGGTGGAGATGGGGGAAGTCTATTTCAGACATGGATTTTTGGTTGGATATTGAGGATTGAAAAGTTCAAGTGTCTGATTCAGAAAGAAAGAGAGAGAGAGAGAGAGAGGAGAGAGAGAGAGAGAGAGAGAGAGAGAGAGAGAGAGAGAGAGAGAACACAAGTGTGTTGAACTGTGTTCTCTGTCTCTCTCTGTGAATCAGACCCTTGAACTGTTCAGTCTTCAATATATATACCAATCAAGCCATGGAGGAGGTTACTGCCATACATCCACCAGAGGAGAGACGTAAAGACCATGGTTCAGGCAGAGAAATTCAAGTGCCTGCCTCAACATCCGATGAACAAGAGGATGCAGAACCTGACCAAGAATCGTCTCAAACGCAGTAGCTTCATCCATAAAAGCAAGAGTCTTGCCAGGGAGCATCAAGATGGCTTGCCACCTGCCAACCCACTGGACCCCTCTGATCTGCCACAGCCCTGAATGAAGACTTCACAAATCTTCACATCTCCACAACAGTTCCACAGGTTGCCTCAGGGGACTCTCAGGATGACACTGTCAAACGCACTCTCACACTTGCCATGATTGCTGAGAAGTACCCTGAAGAATCCTGGATACATGCGTACACCGACGGCTCAGCAACCAACGCAGTGTCTGATGGAGGAGCGGGCGTATTCATCAAGTCACCTGAGGGACACACCACCACAGCAGGGATACCAACTGGGAAACACTGTTCCAATTATGCTGCAGAAGTTCAGGCCCTCATGCAGGCAGCCTCCATGATTCATTCACAGAGCGACTGCACCCAAGTTGTCTTCCTCTCTGACGCGCTGTCCGTCCTGGAGGCCCTTGCAGGAGACAAACTTCCTCGTCTAATGGAGAAACTCCAGGAACTCGCCAAAAGTAGACGAGTAGTCCTGCAATGGGTACCTGCCCACTGCGGAGTCCCAGGAAACGAGGCAGCCGATCAGCTCGCCAAAACCGGAGCCAGAGGAAGACAACCATACAACAGCGTCAGCTTTGCAGAGAAGAAGACCTTGTGAAGGCTCTGATGCGACCACAACCCACAAGGGATGCCTTCCATCTTCTGGAGAGACAGGAGAGCAGGTGGTCATTATGAGACTTAGAACTGGCCACTGCCGACTCAATGACCACCTGCATAGGAAGCTGAAGCTGGCGCCTTCCTCCTCCTGCTCCTGTGGTCTTGAAGACCAAACACCAGAACACATCCTACAGACCTGTCCCCTTCTCAAGGGACTGAGAGAAACTGTGTACGAAGCTCCACGGCTGCCGACAAGACTTGGAGAAAACGGCTTTATTTATCAACGAGGCTGGGCTGACGCTGTGAGGTGTACGAAGAAGAAGAAGAAGAAGTCTTCAATATCCAACCAAAGTGTCATGTCTGAAATAGACTTCCCCCATCTCCCCCCCCCCCCCCCCCCCTCACCCAATCAAGCCTTTGTTGATACGGTGGCGTTCTCCGGAACAGGTTTCTTCCAGACTTAGGTTGCCTTGATAAAGCGAATCCTTCACGGGAAAACAAACAATCAAAATTGTATACCGGTTTCATCTACGTTTAATTCAAAAAGCTATACTAAGACGTACTTCATGAGTTTTTGTTGCACTTCTAACACGAATCTGCTTTCCTTCTAACGCATGGTGTATCAAGAAGAGAGTAAAGCTTGCATGACGAACCTGTAAAACGAATTAACCGACTACACAACGATGCAGATGCAGCACGTTTTGTCTTTTAAGGCTTCTACAGGCAAGAGAGAGAGAGAGAGAGAAAAAAGAAGTAACACTGTGACATACAGACTTTAACAAAACAATAACACGTCGTTTGTATAATATGACACACACGTTAGTTTAGACATCAGACCTCACGATGGCACTTTAGATGCACCTCAAACCCTGGTAGCTGACGTTTCTGTTGAATTGAACACTGAAGTCTCTCAGTCCTGTAGTCATGAGGCAATGTTTTACTGCCATTATACTAGTGTTACCTGTCTGAGTAAAATGACCTTTTGCAACGCCTGCCGTGTTTGTGGGCGTTAGTACTGTAGTTACAGATACTGTACGAGGAGACACGGCACATGCTGTTTTGACAGCTGACCGTTCTCAAGCTCACCCTCCCCTCCTCCCTCTAACTTCGGACGTACAATTTTTACTAGAGACTCCAGAGTTCTGCTGGAGTCCCTGACTGTTCAGCAGACAACTGTATCAGAACATGTTAGAACGAACCTGGTAACTGCAGATCGCTTCATGCCCTGTGTACGATGTCACTGAGATCAGCAACACCACAGAGAGCTCTGTCTTTCCGATAATGAATGAATAGCTGCCGACAAAGCGATGGCGACATCGCTGCACTGAACGCGAGTGATCTCGTGTCGGAATTGATACATCATGTATTTGATAACTCCATTCAAAGTAATGACCTTTTTCTCTTGGCGTGAAACCAAACTTGATACCTTTGGTGACTACATTCTAAACAACACACTTTCCAACAGAAAGAAGTTTAAATATGAAAGACAGCCCGTTAGTGTTGGACACTTTGTAAGAAATTAGGCTGCAGGGAATGTTAGAAATCTGAAATATCAAGTATGCGAGTAGACGTGTGTAACAGTTTGTGAATGTGATGTCTAAAATTTGCATTAAATATAGCAGTGTTTCCGTCAATAAGAAACAAAGCAAAAACAAAACAAAGAAAAAAAAATCCCGTGGGTTTGCTGGCAATCATCCTTGAACGAGAGTTGAATTTTCCGAAGGTTCCGGAAGAAGACGTTACTATTCTTGGTGCATAGGAGGAGAAATAAAGGCATAACACAAGGAGGAAAAGCATTTTTCCCTTTGAACTCCTTGCTCATGTTGCTTACTTGTATCGCAAATTGATTTGTCAGTACCACGTAAAATGTTATCTTTTATTTCAAATTCAAGGTCATAGATATGTCAATATGCGGATGCCAACATGTGAAGGCGATCTATTTTCTTAAGCGCGCGTAAATCCATGTACGTACTAATATTAAAAAAAAAAAAAAAAAAATTCAACATAGCATGATCAGCTCCCCCCCCCCCAACCCGTCTCTCTCTCTCTCTCTCTCTCTCTCTCTCTCTCTCTCTCTCTCTCTCTCTCTCTCTCTGCCCCAGACACGGCGGGAAGAACGACAACCAACGTGAGACCCGGCTAAATAGCACAGGTGGCGGCGGATCTCTTTCACTCTCTTTTTTTTTTTTTTTTTTTTATCGAGGACATCCAGCGTGAAACGAGGTGAAGGATTGGTGATTTATTTGCAGAACTAATTTCCATGAGATAAAGGCATTTGAAAGACGTGAAAGAAATGTGTGCTAGTCTATAAAATGACAAGAAAGGAAATGACTAATCTGCAATGCGAGGACACTTTGACAGAGTATAAAAGACTGTATAAAGTGTAGATAATGTAGAACAGGGAGCGGGTGACTTTTGGGACGTTCCAAAAAAAAGCAACATCATCTTTTATGACATTCCAAGGAGGAAAAAAAAAAGAGAGAGAGAAGGCAGAACTCCAAACGACTGGTGAAGAATACGTGGGCGGAGACACTTGAGCGGTGAAAAGAAATTGAAATCGACATAACTAAGGTATGAACAGAAAGCAGGACTCTGCCATCGTTTGAAGAAGTACTTTTTACAGAGATAAAGAAGTCGCAGTTAATGCCAGTTGTAAAATGCAAGGAACTAACATTTTTATCGGGAAGGATTTTTCTGTGAGAGTGAGGGAGATTAAAGGGAAACTGGTTCTTCACTTAAAAGATGCCAGGAGAGAGACACAAAAAGCTACCATGTTCTTTGACCAGCTTTGATGGTCTAAGGTTTTGTCTCACTGGTGATCAGACCTTAAACAAAATGGATTCACAGTCGGGCCATTCCGATGGAAATAAACAGCAATCTTTTTCTCGTTGTACATAGAATCTTGTCAATAATTTCGTAAATGTTCCAGAAGGAACAAACGGATAACGGACACCGCCAGATTTAATTTCACCTCACGCGAAAACACGCCTTGAGCACGGGATTATGTCGCCAGTGTCACCATAGTTTCACTTCACGCTGCCGCTGCGAAGCATGCGTGACGATTATGTAAACTGACCGTGAACAAGTCAGAATATGAACCAAACCGACTACAAGTAAACGCATGAAAAGAACGATACGACGAATACTGAGAGAGAGAGAGAGAGAGAGAGAGAGAGAGAGAGAGAGAGAGAGAGAGAGAGAGAGAGAGAGAGGAGAGAGAGAGAGAGAGAGAGAGAGATGGTTAATTCGTTTAGCATCTAGGCTTTAACAAATGGCTGAACAGTAATGATAAATTAGTCAGACATTTTAAAAAAGACAATAGAAAAGAAACAAGCCTACACTTTCACACTGCAGAACAGGCAAACAACATAAACCAGCTCAGATATTGAGAAGGCAATTTTTTTTTTGGCTAAACACTGCTTGACTAACAAACAGAAACGTTCTATTTCTCACAAAATTACTGTCACTGGAATGAGCTTGACGCTCAAGTCAAATGTGTCTGAGTATTAGCAGTGCTATGGATCTTCTGGACAAATAAAAGAAATAGGAGAACCTTTCCTATGGCTTTGGCTGTCAACTGATCGATTGATTGATTGATATCATTATTCATGCAATGCGTGGGGGCTACTTCCGGTCGGACGCTTTTGAGCTTAGTCTGTCATGATAGCTGAGTATTTTCGGTATTATTATTGACTCTGAGGTTATACTGTAGAAACATTGTGCAGAGATGCTGTCTTGGGTGCCCTACTAAGATCTTTCAGTCATCTTTAAGGTATTTTGGGACGATTATCACCGTGAAAATCGACTTACCTGTGTAAACTACTCAGTGAACATAGGACCAAGATGGCGGCGCTTTTCCAACATTTAGGTGTACTCAGCGTCGTCACCTCACCGGCTTGCCTATGGAGACTCTCCATTTGTGTACCAGCTACGATTATGCCCATAGTGTAAAGACAGTAGATTGTGTGTCTCTGGTTGCGTTTGCTCCGGTTACTGCCTGTGCCTGACACTTTTGGCGAGTGTTACTGTGAGTGGTGATTACTTTCACTTTCGTTCGCTATCGAAGCGGCTGAAAACGATAAGAATTTGCTTCCGTTTCTGTGCTTCCTGGATATACCCAAGAAATGGCGGTGTTTTTCACTGTCCTGCATGGCATCAGTGGTTACTGAGTGATTTGTGTTGCTCCAGTATTTTCTGCCTGTGTTGCTACCCATGCCTTCTGTGTTCGTGAGTGTGAAAACTTCCACTCTAAGAGGCTGGTGAAGATAGAAATTACTCCGTGCCTGTACTTCCTGGATTTACCCCTTGAGCTGATTGTGTTTTTCGCTGTCCTGAACGGCTTCAGTGATTTCTGAGTGATTTGTGTTGTTTCAGTCCTGCCTGTATTGCTACCCTTGCCTATTAGTTATTACTGTCCTCTGGCATCTGAAAACGTAGGCAATCTATTTCACTGTTTGGGAGTTGAGCGTGGGAAGAAAGATTGGGGCTGTTATCTGGCAATTCCGTGCTGAAACCGTAAGTAATCTGCTTCATTGTAATGAGGCTACAGGCACGAAGAAGAATTGGGACTGTCATTTGCCTGGCAATTCGTGCTTCCTCGCTCGTCATACGACTTTTGGTTTTTGTTTCTTTGTGTTCCTTCACTCTTTTTTGCCTGTGCAATGACTCTGAATGTGCCTACACACTGATATAGTCTTATGATCGCATGATAATGATCTGACGTTCGTGCACAAGGTATAGTTGCATGTCGTGGATGACTACAGGTTCCAGTTTTTGTTAAGGTGACGGTAAACGTGTAATCACTGCCGCCAGCCGTGAAGACAAGGTGAAATTCAGTTCAGAGGTGATAGAGTTCTTACATATAAACTCTGCTACTACAGTGAGCTGCTTTGCGACCGAGTTGTTCTCAAGTTCACTACACTTCTTGTTTGTGGAAGTCGGACGACAAGCATCTGATAATGTCCAGAAAGAGTTCAGCATCAGGGGGTTCAACCTCTAGAGGCGAAACTTTCCACAGCGAGCCATGTGGTAGCTGCAAGAAGATGGTGAAAGACAATCACAAGTCCCTTCAGTGTGGTCAATGTGAGCGATGGTTTCATGTATCACATCAGGCAATATCTGAGGATATTTACCACGTAATTATGAAAGACGGTAATTCCAGTACCCCACAGCTCCACTGGTTCTGTAACAGTTCATGCAACTTTTTTTTGCCTCAAAAGTGTTTGGTAAGATGACAAAACTTGAAGTTGACATCAGTGCACTTACTGAGAAAGTCGGCACAGCGGAAGGCCGTATCACTAAGATTGAGGAGGGTGAATTCACAATGCCTATGAAAGAGGCCATTGTGAAGATACAAAAAGATGTTCAGGAACAAGCCAATGCAAACGCATTAAATTTAGAGGACATTAAGTCTATGGTAGACATCAAAACGAAGGAACTGACAGCTGAATCGGAGGACAGACACAAGAGACAGACCAGCGTGATGATTTTGAGACTCCCAGAGAGCACTTCTTAAGATAAGGAAAAAAAAAAAAAAAATAAAAAAGGACGACGAAGAGAGGGTTATGCAGATTCTAAGAGAAATCGGATCCAGGAGCCATCCAGCTGACATTCGACGCTTACGTACCCAGACATCAGGGGACAGGCAAGCAAAGAAAGACAGACCTCTACGAGTGTCCTTCCCTAGGTGAGCAGCCCGCGATGAAACACTTAGACTTTTCAATAAGGCAAAGAAAGAAGAAGAAAAAACAAGTGAGGGCGATGATGATGTAAGACTGTGTAGCATATTAGCTCTGCATCGGGACATGACCCCTTCCGCATGAAAGCAGGAGGAGGAGCTCTTCAAAGAAATGAAGAGAAGGCGGGAAGATTAACAGAAATCGGGGGATGGGGTCGCCAAGTGGGTGCGCAGGAATGGCCAGGTGGTCAACATTAGGAAGTACCCACCAAAACCGCCATACCAAAACATGCATAGCTGGAAAGGTTGTGGAGAAATTGATCAGAGAAGCTCTGATTTATCATCTGGAAAATAACAGCTTGATCATTGACAAACAACATGGATTTGTGAGTGGTCGCTCATGCGTTACACAGCTGCTTGATGTTCTTGACACATGGACAGCGATCCTGAACGATGGGGGCTCTGTGGATGTAATCTATATGGACTTTCAAAAGGCTTTCGATAGTGCCCCTCCCCAAAGGCTGGTCTCAAAGATCAGAGCACACTTGGTATAGACGGTCGGGTCCTGGGATGGATACGGGACTTCCTAAGAGATAGGCAGCAAAGAGTGATGATCGGCGAAGCACAGTCAAACCAAGCCAATGTGACCAGTGGGATTCCTCAAGGGAACGTTTTTAGGCCCAGTTCTGTTTGTCATGTATATCAATGACATTCCCACTTATGTCCACAACAACGTTCGCCTCTTTGCTGCTGACACAAAAATTTTCTCCAGGACTGACAGGGAAGATGACACACATCTCCTACAGGAGGGATCTGAACAAGAACTGGTCTGACCGGTGGCTTCTCCACTTTCATCCAGATAAATGCCATGTCCTGAAATTGGGACGGACAAAGTTGGACAAAGTGTACCAGATGAGGGAGAAGGATAAAGCCAGTAAGGCCTGCACCATCAACCTGTCTGAAAGCCAAGTGGAGAAAGACCTGTGTGTCCATACTGACAACAAACTTTTCTTCAAGAACATGTGGCCCAGGCAACATCTAAAGCAAATAGAATTGTCGGGATAATCAGACGCTCTTTCGGCCACTTGACAAATGAGATCTTTATCCAGCTGTACAAGTCACTTGTAAGACCAGTCCTGGAGTATGGACTCTCGGCTTGGCAACCTCACCACAAGACTTTGTGTGCTGAGGTGGAGGGATGTCCAACGCAGAGCAACAAAGCTCCTTTCATCGCTCATCGGACAAACCCTACCCAGAACGCTTGGCCATACTACAGCTACGCAGTCTCGAACATCGACGGGCTCGAGGTGACATGATTGATTTGTACAAATATTTGCACGGTGTGTACAGGGTGAACAACCCCCAGTTTCAGTTGTTTGACAGCAGTGAAACAAGGGCAACAGTCCGAAACTAGTCAAAGGACACTGTAGGCTACAAGTTAGAGGTAACGTTTTCACTGAGAGAGTCATAAACTCCTGGAATAACCTCCCAGCTCACATAGCTACAGCTCCAACATTGAATACCTTCAAGTCCAGACTGGATGCTCACTGGAAGCCTTCCTTCAAAGTTTTTAATCCAACGTGCTACGAACAGGTGGTGGTAGTGCCAGTATTATTAGAAACCGCACGCATGCATGTTCTTAGGTGTAGACTACATCTACAAGTCTTGAAGGTGAACAGGCCTCCAACGAGGCCTCAAACACCTCAAGTTCAAGTTCAAGTTCAAGTTCAAGAACCAAGGACATACAAAGTTAGAAATTGTACTTCAGGTATCCTACATCATTTTATCAGAGTTATTTTCATTCCAGCATGTCTACTCGTTCACAGCTGCATCTGTACGTTTAAAATAGGTAAAGAAATGTCGCAAACTGTTTTACTATTTTTGGATTCTTTGAAGACATTAACAATGTATACTTAAAAGCATTTAGCTTTCTATAGTAATTGAGCGGTATGAGATCACGTCGAAGATCACTAAGGAGTGGGCAACACAAACTAAAATAGATTTATCTTCTTGGTTATTATTACACAGGGGACAGATTAATTAATGCTACATCTCACAGATTTTTGTATCGAAATAAATGCGATTTAATGTTACTCCAAATCTGAATTTAACAAGCGTTTGCTTTACAGTCTATTTGTGTCAATTGCAAAATACAACTGCTGGGGTTGGATTCGTTTTGAATGATCTGTACATTGTACTTTTCACTTGAACAAATGCGACTGTCCCAATTCTGCCAGTAACAATCTATCAGTCTTTGTCTAAAACAATCTATGAAATGGTCAGCTGATTCAACACTAAGTAATTCAAATTAAGTAACATCAGGCAAGCTTTGTAGGGGAGGCTTTTTCATTCATCCGTGTTAGTTTGATCCAGTATTTGATTGATCTAGTGTATGCATTCACATGCAATGGGAATCTACCAGTATCTCCATCGCGTTAGCAGTTCTTTCTGTGGCACCTAGAAAGCATTTAAATGCAAACAAGT
>JADBJO010000327.1:160000-230000 GCA_016801955.1 Conus betulinus | reverse complement strand
AAGTACATCCACTGAATGGCTGTGTTTGAAGTGAGCTACTGTAGGCCGAGTAAGAAAACTGCCTGAGAGTCGAGTTCCTTGTTTTGTAGAACAGAGAGCCTGCGGAAGAGAGTGAGCTTCCAGAAGATAACAGCTGTTGTGGTCTGCATGTGATTGTTCTGGAGACACTGGTAGCGTTTGGTTGTTTCAGCCTAGACATTTGAAGAGCAGTCCAGCTGGCAGAGGCTTTTTGATGGTCGCTCACAGATTTCTCTAGTCCGTTCCTGCTCGCTTCTTCCGCTGTCCGCGGAGTCACCAGTGTGTGCGCGCGGGCGCAGTGAATTTAACGCCCATCTTGTGCCCAATTTGACAAAGATAAGTGATTGCTCGTTCTTCCTTTTCGTTGTCCCGAGTTTCGTTTATCTTGCCTGAAGAAGACCTAAGAGGTGGAAACGCGTCGTGTTTTGTCTTGTGATTCGTTTGTGCATGTTGTTCGGCGGAATTGATTTTGAACTTTTTTTTTTTTTGAAGATTTGTTTAGAATTCCGCCTGCAGTTGCCTCACTTTGCAACTAGTAGTGAATGAAGTCTTGAGTGACAGCTTTCGTTTCGGTTTCTGATCGAATGCTTTGACAGATCAGCGACGCCGAATCTGTTTCTGAAAAACTGCCCTCTTTCGCGATTGATTTATTATAAGACAAGGCACTACTTCAAAAGTATTTCCGGGACATCACACTTGAACTTCAGAAAAAAAAAAAACTTTGAAGTGGCAATGGGTGACAATGTTTGATTTATCTTCCACTTCATCATGAAGAACTTTGCAGCAAGGACTCTGTTAAATTTAATTACACTATTAAGTCCAAAAGTAATTTCTCAAATTGAGATAATAAAGTTGACTTGACTTGACTTGACTTGACTTGACTTGACTTGACATGAAGCACTCTAAATCTTGTTGCAGTTACTACTTAGTAGTAACCCCACCCCCCCTCCCCCTCCTCCTACACACACACACACACACACACACACACACACACACACACACACACACACTGAAGAAAAGACTAAAGGAAAGATAAGAACCTTGATCTCAGGGGATGGGAAACGGCATGTCTACGAACTCCTCAAACCCTGCGATAACTGCGAATGAAAAGTAAGTTCTCGTCATTTGTAACACCATGTTTTCAAGTCTTACATTTATCACTATGACTTTGTCAAACACTCTAGTCTGAAGCATATTTATCTAAATTTCCCTTACTTTGTAAATTTCATCGAACATCTCATTTCGTTCTAGACTTGACATAGCAACGGAGTTACGTACATGCTGAGTGCAACCTTATAAAAAGGACAGTGTTGCGATGCAGACAACAGCTCAGTACCCCCCCTCCCACCTCCTCATTACTCCACACTGGCGAGCATCTTCTGTCAGCTGAGGCATGGACCCTGAACATGAAGTGATGTTTCAGCTCCAAGAACTCACGCCTTGCCACGCGTATGTGGGTGACGTAGAAGGGCTCCACTCCTGTCAAATCTCTGTAACAAAAACTCATTCCCTCGCGGCTTTGGCTTATCTGAATACCGATGATCTGATCGATCCCCACCAGCCCTCCTACAGCACAGCCGCTACCTTCTTCGAAGTTGTAACTGATCTTCTAGCCCTTGATCATGACAAAATTGTCCTTCGATCTCTGTTGGACCTTTTCGAGCTGTAACTCCTCACGTCCAGGCATTCTTCTTGCCAGATTTCAGTATTCTTATGGCATATACAGCATGGTTTCCGAAATCTTATGTCAGCGCTCGATCTCAGGTGAGCTGCACAACTGTGGAGTCCCACGAGGCTTTGTGCTAGGACCCGTTCTCTTTGCCTCGCAAGACTTCCAACAGATGTTGCTGTAAACATTCCTCGTTGCCCATACGTTTTGTCGATGGCATGTCGGACATGAACGAGGTCCCCTGTCTGGACCTGGGAGCATGGTCATCATCGTCTGAAAACACATTGCAGACTGGCAGCGGTTGATGACCTCGAACTGGGGGCCCGAATAGCTCAGTTGGTATAGCGCCGGACTCGTAATCCAAGGGTTGCGGGTTCGAATCTCCGCCGGGCCGTTTCGGTACAGGGGGAATTTTCCCCTCGGAGTTGACATTAGTTCTGATTCCATTTCCCATACTGCCCTTCGAATGAGACTATAAACCGTGTGTAACCGTGTGTAAACGCACGCGTAACATCTCTTACACACGTAAAATCCCATCACCAACTTTGGGAAGAGAAGGCCAGTTTGGCCGTTGGTATGGATGACACGTTACGCATAGCATGCACCTTCCCCGAAGATGGAGTATGGCTGCCTCAATGGCGGGATAAAAAAAAACGGTCATGCACACAAAACTCCACCCCCTTTGAAATGTAGATGGGATTAATACTTGCCTGTTGGTATACGGAGTGTCCGCAGGAGTATCAGCCTGCCTGCGTACGCAGAAGAAGAAGAAGAAGAAGAAGACCTCAAAGAAGCGACAGCTCAAAGGTGAAAAGACATAAAGTTACATCCCATCCCCACCTAACCTTCAAAACCACTCATCCACACAGCTAGGCACTGACATGGCTAGTGCTAAAGCGTGTAAAGCACCATGCCTGAAAATATCGAAAATCAACTCGATCAAACATTCTCCCTCCCTTGAGACTACACAAACGCAGGTCTGTTTATTTACATCGTCCACATATGACTGCTGCGATAGTTGGTATACTGTCTCACCAAAAGTTTTTTTTTAAAAAACTACACAAGGTTCTAAATAGCGCTGTCAGGTTGGCTTGCATTTCCCCCAGACGACATGTCAAATCACTCTTACAGTCTATTCACTGGCTCACTATACAGAACAGAATTAATGATAAAGGGGCATCTGGCGATTTTTATCTGTCACTGGCATTTGTCCAAAGTGTCTTACAGATATCATCGGGAAATACCATTCGTTCTGTCAAAAGTCTTTTCTTTTTATTCTCGTCATTTCAGCACCTTACAGTTAGAAACAAACCCTGTGAGCAACGCGCTTTCACCTTTCAGGAACCAGCAGTCTGGAACAACCTATGAATATTAGCATTCTTCTTCCGCAAAGTTTACTTGAATCATCTACAAATCTGACCTCTAAACTTTGCAATGCATCCTCCACACTGTCTTTACTCTAATGTAATTTTACCTCTCTCACGCGCGTGTGTGTGTGTGTGTGTGTGTGTGTGTGTGTGTGTGCATGCGCGCGTGCGTTCGTGCGTGTGTGTCTGTGTGTGCGCGCGTGTGTGTGTTTCATACATTCGTATGTATGTATCCGTGCATGTATGTGTGTATGTACGTATGAATACGGTGTGTGTATACAGTGTGTGTGTATACGCACGCCATACCACGTGTTCAAGGTCGCATTTCCAGCATTTCTGTACGCAGTGGCTCTACAACTGGCATTTCTTCATATGTGAAGATTTCTATATGCAGTGGAGAAATTCAGGATCTCAGATGCAGTCATACGCTGGATCATATGCTTTTACAGTCGGTGGGTTTTTGTTTTAACAAGAGAGACAAATCGATAATGATTATGAATTTGTTAAACAAAGGGGGCAATGCAACGATGACTACATGCCTGTGAAATGTGTTCATTATGTTTTAGTATAATAAGCATTGTTTATCCCTGCCTCTACATGTAAGTATTCTTTTATGTAATACATATGAAGCTTTGTTGTGTTTTGTGAATCATTTCGAACTTATCTACGATTTGACTTTGTAATAATGTGAAATTTACGACGCATTCATACGGTTTTTGCACACATCTGATATCACTGAAACAGGCCAGACTGTTCTATTTGTTGCTTTAATGCTGCTTCACTTGCAAGTTATTCCAAGCTAACATAAATCAGAATACTTGTTTGAACACACAGCTGAAAATTAACAGTTAATTTTAAACTTAAAAGAGCCTATTTTTCCCCGGCTTATTGATCAGTTGGTGTGGACTACACTGCACCCATTTATGGCTGCTGCGCACAGCGGTGACTGTGCTGTTGTCCTGGTGT
Source organism: Conus betulinus (assembly GCA_016801955.1). Classification (NCBI taxonomy): domain Eukaryota; kingdom Metazoa; phylum Mollusca; class Gastropoda; order Neogastropoda; family Conidae; genus Conus; species Conus betulinus. The sequence continues at coordinate 225,980 of JADBJO010000327.1, read as the reverse complement.
GACGCCATAGAAAAGCAAAGTTCTACTTCAGTGGCGACCCCACCCCTGCACCCATCTCTTTCCTCTTTTCCTTGCAGAAGTCTCCGTTTAGTGAACAAGGACTCTCCTCCACGAAAAAAACGAACGGAAAGGAGAATGGAGGGTAGAGATTTTGATCAAGGACTTTTTTCCAGGGGTGAAATCTTGGTTTACCTGTTTACTTCTAACGACCTTGTTGAAGAAGAGTGAGACCAACAATGTAAATAATTAACGAGGTTTTTCATTGTGTAACATTTTTAGCAATTTTACAGCGCTGATATTGTAGATGTCTTGAACAGGTAAGTCATAACAATGTGAGAAGAGAACATCAGGGGGGTTCAAAAGAGGTTATTCCACCGTCGATCATATATTTTCTCTACCTGCTGTTATTCAGAAACAATTTGTCAATAATCAGAAGTTATATGTTGCCTTTGTTTTCTTTGAACAGGCTTTTGATTCAATTTCCCTAGAGTTATGGCATGTTTCGTTAAGGATTAGAACCAAAGGTAAGTTGTATTGTGGCATAAAGAGTGGGTATGTATTGTGAGGTAAAAGCAAAAGTATGCCCAGGCGTAAAATTATCGAATTTGTCAAGTGCACAAGTGAGGTCAAACAAGGAGATGTCTGTAGTCCGATTTTATTTTCCATAATTATTACTGAATTAGCCTTGGAAATCATAAAAATGGCCGAGATGGAGTAACGTTTGACCTTTCAGAATTGTTTGTGCTGCTTTTTGCTGACGATATTATTTTGCTGTCAGTGTCAGTGGTTGGTATCCAGAGACAACTAAAAAAATGTGTATTCTGCAACAAGCAGACTAGAATCAAATGTTAATGTATATGAATATGACCATTATGGTCGTATTCGTAAAAGAGGATTTCTGTCCCACACTGAAAAAAAATTGACTTATGGAAGTGAGAGAATAAACGTGGTCAATGCTTACAAATACCTTGGTATTTATGTTACAACCAGGGTCAGTTTTGATCTTGCTTGACAAGATATAGTAAATAAAGCGAAAAATACGTTCAACGGTGTTCTTCATATTTTTTTTACAAGTTCGATCGTAATTCGTTGAAGTTCTTACAAAATTTTTGGATTCACAGAGGCAGCCAATTTAACAATATGGAGCAGACATATAGGCTTTTGAGAATGGTGCTTTACTTGAAAAAGTTCACCTGTATACGCTGATGCGCTCTTTGAACGCAGGTAGTAGACGCCAAATGATCTGGATTAGGTGAATTTGGAAGATATCCAATTTATGAAAATTCTTATTTGAAACGTATAAAATTCTGGCTCAAATTCACAAAAAAAAAGCAATGACAAATGGCAGAAGACCTTTAAAGGTTACAGGGTGCTGTGAAGTTTAGATAATAACGGTAAGAGGAAATGGGTTCCCAATGTTCGACAGTGTTTTAAAATCATATGGATTCGGATTTGTTTGGGATAATCAAGGTGTTGAAAATATATCAGAATTGAGTTTTTTTTGTTTTTTTTTTAACAGAAGATTATTGATTGCAGGTGGCAGACCTGGCATGATCATATGTGTAATAGTGATAGATTTGCTCAGTACAAGCTCTTTAAATCGACGTATACCTTATAACCTTTTACTGGGATAAAAATGAATAGATTTATGCAATGTGCATTGACAAAACTTAGGTTTGGCGTGTTTGTCATCGCGTGCCATCGCCTCATGTATGGTAGTGTTATTGAAAATGAACTGACGTGTCGACAGTGTGATAGAGCGAGAGAAGATGAAATACATTTTTTTTTTGTAACATACCTACACTTTTTCATTATTTCATTTTGTTAGTATTAAGAATGTTGTATAAGTATGAACCCCCTTCATTATGAGGCTTTGGCCTTAGACTGAATAAAAATTCATTTTCGTGTTGGTAAATTGATGGTCCATGGCAGTCAAAAACTGAGCATAACTGGCGCCATTAACAACTTTAAGTTCCGTGGATGCGTGGTTTGGAACAGATCACAAGACTTGGTCCCCTGAACAGGCGGCTGCTTTCAGAATGCCAGAGAGTGTTATCAGTTGGTGTTTCCACAGTTACGGTAGCCTTGTTTGACAAGCTTGGCGACTTCTTGTTTACTGCCCGCCAGACTATCAACGTTATCTTCAAATTGAAGGGTTGTGATGGCTCTTCTGCCAGTGCTGACCGTGCTGACAAGACCTTCCAGTGCATCAGTCATGATGCGTTCCAGGAATAAGTTGAACAGTGAGGGAAACAGAACGCAACCAAGGCGAATTCCAACTGAAGTATAGAACCATTCACCCATTGCACTCTCTACGAGCAGCGCTGCACTCACCTCTCTTTGAAGTACATTTGCTGGCTGAAGTATCAGCAAGATGCGGCATGGAAATCAGCACCGAGAGGACTAAACTGATGGCCAGCCACCACACCACCTTCAAAACTGATACAACGGTCCACGGCTAGAAGCGAGAAACAACTGAACAGTTCATGTGTCTGGGATCTGTCATTAGCACTGAGGGGTGCAATGTAGAAATCCTCTCAAGGACAGCAAAGACAACACAGCGCAATTCCCAGTAAACCTGCATGGAGGAACAAGAATGCCTAAACGGAACATAAGACGACAATCCTGCATGCTCTGGTATATATTCCATTTCCCTGTTTATCATGAACCCTCGCTGCGGATCTTGAAAGAAGAATCCAAGCCATGGACAGGTGATGTCACAGCAAGATACTACACATCACATACACTGATCATATCACCAACCAACAAGTGCATCAGACCGTCAGACCGCACGTAGGACCGTACGATGATTTATTGACATCAGTCAGGAAAATAAATCAACACTGGAATGGCCATGTAACATGATCCACTGGCCTTGCTTAAACAGTGCTCCAGGGAACTTTGAAGGCGGGAGACGGAAGAGAAAACAGTGAGAAAAAAAAAAACAAACAAACAGACGATGGAATGACAACATTACAAAGTAGAAACAAAAAACATTTGCAGAGACTCGGGTCTTGGCACACAACCAACAGAACCGTCATGGGATGTCTTCTTCAGTGTAGTGCCCCAATGAACCAACAGAACCGTCATAGGATGTCTTCTTCAGTGTAGTGTCCCCAATGAACCAACAGAACCGTCATGGGATGTCTTCTTCAGTGTAGTGCCCCAATGAACCAACAGAACCGTCATAGGATGTCTTCTTCAGTGTAGTGCCCCAATGAACCAACAGAACCGTCGTGGGAAGTCCTCTTCAGTGTAGTGCCCCAATGAACCAACAGAACCGTCATGGGAAGTCCTCTTCAGTGTAGTGCCCCAATGAACCCAACAGAACCGTCATAGGATGTCTTCTTCAGTGTAGTGCCCCAATGAACCAACAGAACCGTCATGGGATGTCTTCTTCAGTGTAGTGCCCCAATGAACCAACAGAACCGTCATGGGATGTCTTCTTCAGTGTAGTGCCCCAATGAACCAACAGAACCGTCATAGGATGTCTTCTTCAGTGTAGTGCCCCCAATGAACCAACAGAACCGTCGTGGGATGTCTTCTTCAGTGTAGTGCCCCAATGAACCAACAGAACCGTCGTGGGATGTCCTCTTCAGTGTAGTGCCCCAATGAACCAACAGAACCGTCGTGGGATGTCTTCTTCAGTGTAGTGCCCAATGAACCAACAGAACCGTCGTGGGATGTCTTCTTCAGTGTAGTGCCCCAATGAACCAGCAGAACCGTCATAGGATGTCTTCTTCAGTGTAGTGTCCCAATGACTCCTCGCAGAGTTAAAAAGGGGAAGACTTAAACTCGTTGCTAAGAACACGAATCAAGCGTTTGTAGACATGCAAACGACTTACCGGGCAGTACGACCCGTCTTGGTCAGTTTTGCAATGATCTTTCTGTTCGATGTCAAGGTGGGCGTTCTAGCTGGATGAGGAGACACTTCGTTTCGTATTTAGATTCTGTTAAGGCTTCACCACTTGTCATATATGTGATCCTCTTAATCTGCTACGCGCTGATGATGATGATGATGATGATGATGATGATATACATATATATATATATATATATATATATATATATATATATATATGTGTGTGTGTGTGTGTGTGTGTGTGTGTGTGTGTGTGTGTGTGTGTGTGTATTGTGCCATCTCTTACTTTTTATGAGCATGGCCACAATCAACACACCAGAAAAGATTTTAATGAAGTTGCAAGTTAGCCAGGTCACAGGAAGCGGAAATAAGACAGATCAAAACAAATAGCATGGGGATATTCTCCAACTCCACACGTCTTTCGTTTAGACCTTTATCAGCGCACAGGTAGGGTAGAGGTGAGTTTTAACGTCCTCTCGGTCAGGGGCTCTTCAGGACATGGTTCCCTGAATGCACAGGGGTACATTAAGTGTTTAAGTACCACCCTTGCCGTTGGTGTATGAGACTTGCTCTTCCGAAGGATCGTGATGGAATTAACGCATGCGCAAGGTGTAACATGTGCGTTTACACACGTAACTCCAGTTAGACTGAACAGACAGAACTTCACTATATCGCGTCATTCGAGAGACGTTTTCGGAATGGAGTTTGACTGTACCAAGAACCAATCGTAACTCCGGTAGAACACTCCCACTAAACCGGACGGCTCTGCGTAGAGTCGAACCCGTAAAACCACCTGAACTTTTCCGGCTCTCAAGTGTTAGGTACCTGGATTACCCTGTTATTGATTTTTTTTCACTTCGTGCGTGCAGGCTGGAACCCGTTCATTACCAACCCCGGCACCGAGATAGAATGGAGACCACCAAGTCTACAGATGACACGAAGAAGGAGAGGCCAGGGTCTGTTAATTACATCCTGTCTACCAGCATAAAGCGTAATTTCACTTTGGGTCTCTGGGTCTTGCTTGAAGAAAATAAAACCCGCGACGAAGGAAAAATGTAAGCAAACACACACACACACACACACACACACACACACACACACACACACACACACACAAGGACGTTTAGAAGAAATCAAGCAGCAAGGTCTAGTTTGACAGCACCCCCTTCCCTCCCCACCCACATATGAATCAATCTCATTGATGGGCGCTCTAACGAAGAGGCAAGTGCTATAAATCATTAACAGTATGATTCATGTCATACATGTATCCTAGAATAGAGGGTGAATGGGAGGAAGTGAGGGACAGGGTGCTGGGTGGGTGGGTGTAGAAAGAACGGAATGTCAATAAGGAGTACATGAAGGAGAGCAGAAACAACGAACGTACACACCTGTTTCCTTCCACTGCGCCATTTGAGGAAGCCATTGCGCTAGGAGGAGGAGAATCGCCTGTTGAGTCAAGCATTGTCGCCCTCAGTAACTGCGAACCGACCCGTCGCAGTACCTCGCCTCCTTTAAAAGCTCCGCTGGATTCATCACTCAGCGCCAGTGAATTCTCCCATCCGCGCGTCCTCACCACTTTCCCCTCCCCCCCCCCCCCCCCCCCCCCCCCCCCCCCCCCGGCCACACGCACTCACAGAGCGGCTGTGTTTCGAGCACGCGCGGAACGAAGCCAATCATGACGAAGCTTAAAAGCAGGTTTCATAATGTACTGACCGCGGAGTTTCATTAAGTTCAGTATACATACACATAAGGAAACAAACCCAACAGAAATATTTCGAAATACTTGCGACGCAGGGACAAGGTTCTTCGCGAAAAGCCGTTCTAAGTGAAACTGGCTCCTGGAGCTCCCCCCCCCCCCCCCCCCCCCCCACACACACACACACGCACACACCGCACACCTCATACTCTTTCTCGCCATCTCTCTCTCTCTCTCTCTCTCTCTCTCTCTCTGTTCTTCTTCTGTTATGTGGCCACAATCAACACTGATTATTTTGCCACACTTAGCGCCATGCCACTCTCTCTCTCTCTCTCTCTCTCTCTCTTTCTCACACACACACACACACAATGCCCAAAGTTTTCTGGACTCTGCATCCCGTCATATCCCCGACCCTATGGTTTGTAACCCCAAGATTAAGGTGGCTCACTCGCGCACGCAACTATATCAACGTGAGAAGCACGAACATCACACGCCGTTCTATGACCTAGATGTTTCTGCAATCAGAGTGTCAACTCACCGATAAAAGAAAATCTGATGCATGGTGTACTGCGGGGGAAAAAGGAAGAAAAAAAAAAGCCAATATGATTAGGAGATATTAACTTCATGTCATAGATATAGTCCTTTTAAGATAATTCTTATTTTGTTTGTACCAATGGAGTTTATGGAATGAGTGCATGGTGACTTCTGACCTCTCTCTCTCTCTCTCTGAGATAGTGATGGGGGTTTTGTTCAGTGATGCTGTTGTTTATTTCAGTATAAAAAGAATTTCTCTTTCATTTAAGTATCGAAGTCCCTGTACAGGGCGAGAACAAGATGAAAAAAAAAAAGCATATATAGTTTTATATTATGTCTCTCTCTCTCTCTGTCTCTCTCTCTCTCTCTCTCTCTCTCTCTCTCTCTCTCTCTCTCTCTCTCTCTCTCTCTCTCTCTCTCTCTCATTGTCTTTGTCTTGTCTCATATAAAGTAATCGTAGACATGCATGCCGTGTTTGATGCGCTCTGATGAGCCTATTTTTTACATTCAGATGTTTACATTTTGTGGCCATTAGATGTGGATGTATAGTATTAAAAACGGAACAGTTTTGTTTTCAATCCGTACAAAGGAAACACTTTTTTTCAGGTGTGATTAGGTATGATGGAGGAGTGTGAGTGAAGCGCCATCTGCAGATCTGTTCTGTTTGTAGGCACATTTGCATCGGTCAAATAATAAAAAAAAAGTCTTATTTTTTTCAAATGGAGCGGAAAACAATCCTTTCAAAACGCTTAATAGCAATAGGAGTAAGGTGAATAGAATGAAAATCATGAGGCTATTAGGATCGCGTTGTTGTTTTTTTTTCGGGACAGAGCAAACAACTGGCTAGCTACCAGTTTTCAACAGGCCTGCAACAATACCTTTCCTCAAACACTATGTAAATGGATTGCTGTGGACGTAAGAGAGTTGAGAATTACATGACCTGTGTAATCTCCCAGAAATACCATCCGATCCATAGCCCTTCTCATATACAAGCGTTTTAAAAACACGGCGTACGGTATTTGCTTCAACAGTAACTGGTTCACCTCGGAGTCGTTCTTTTTATCACGTTTTTAATAGCTGTCCTGATTGCCCTTATCTCTACACTGTCATCAAATCTGCGGTGAAATTCACGTAACCTTTCTGAAATCTTCAGAATGCTAAAACCTTTGTGTTAAAACTTTATGTCCTCCCATGCACCTTGCATAGAGCCAGTTTGAAGTGAATTTTCCGTTCTTTTCTTACAATCCTGTTTCTCTCTTTTATTATCTCACCTTTGTACTATACTAGTCACAACAAGTTAAGGGCCATCTCACAACAGCAGTACCAAAGACGAAAAGGCACAGACGAGGCAATTAAGAATACGAAATTGTTAATTTCATCATTAACCAACGATTACACAGAGGTTGCGATCAAATTAAATCAAAAACAGAGCAACAGTACAAGTTCAAATCACCAGACCCCTATTTTCAAAAGTCATATATCAGGTAAGCACATCTCAACAAAGTCAATATCGGGTGTGACCCCCGTTAGCCGCCAGACATTCAAGGCGGCGCGCCGGCGCATGGAATGCACAAGATTCTTGAGTGTTCTGGGGGATGTTCTGCCACTCCTGTTCCAGAAATTGTGCCAGCTGATTGACATCCACAGGAGGGGTGTGATTGTTGGCCAACCTTTGTCCCAGAACGTCCCACAGGTGTTCAACTGGTGCCAAGTCGGGTGAACGAGTAGGCCAGTCCATCCTTGCGATCCCTTGCTGATGCATGAAGTCAATGACGACTCGTGCTCGATGAGGAGAAGCGTCATCGTCCTGCAAGGTTGCCCTCGGTCCCATGGCTTGCAGAGCTGGCTGGATGAGAGGCTGAAAAAGTCACATTCCTGTTGTGCTGTCCGGTCATATAACCCTGGATGACGTACAAAGTGTTCTGCCGTTGACATGGAAGCCACCCCACACCATCACTGAGCCTCCTCCATAGCGGGCAACCTCATGAACAGTGCAGTCTACAAACCGCTCTCCTTGTCTGCGCCAGACCCGTCTTCTGCTGTCATTGAAGGCAACAGTGAAGCGGGACTTGTCGGTGAACAAGACCTGGGACCATTGCTGCCTGGTCCAGTGCTGATGTTGCTGACACCAGGCCACACGGGCCTGACGATGAGCCGGTGTGTCAGGGGGATCCTGATGCTGCACGTCTTGAGTGGAGGCCAAACTCGTATAGCTGGTTGCGGATGGTGCTGGTGCTGATGTTCCTGTTGACAGCTGTCTGCAGTTCACGTCTCTGAGTGCTGGCAGTAACAGTACAGTTGCGCAATGTGGACAGCCGGAGGAAACAATCGTCCTGTCTGTTGGTGCTGCGTGGACATCCGGAGCGAGGGCGTGTTGTGCCTGTGGCCTGGAAACGTTCCTGCAGCCTCTGGATCACAGAGTGGCTCACTCCCAGTCGTCTTCCAGCTTATCATGATGACAGGCCTTCGTTCAGCCATGCCAGGACGCGTCCGCGGTCCAGGGCGCAAAGATTTTGTTCTCGGAGGCATGCTTGTAGGAGCCAGATTTTCGTGACTTTCATATCCATCCCTGGCTAGCTAATGCTGACAAGCGTTAACATCAACCTGAACGTTCATGTGCGTCATGCACTAATTGTTTTCTAATCCTGCTTTCGCAGCTAAAGCAGCAGAAAGTTGACACAAAAATTCACGAATATCGCTGATATTCACAAGGCTTTCACTCAATGCATAAAGTGACTGCGAGTGAAAGCGTGATGCACGTGCGCGTGCTTTCATAGGTGGATAGGCTGCACTTGTAACCTGGGCTACCCGTCCGTTTGTCATAACATTTTTTATACACTTATCTTTCTTGCAGTGGTAGAAATCGACCAGTGGCCCTTAACTTGTTGTGACTAGAATATGTTACGACCGGCTTTGTCACCTGAGTGAAAAGCTGCTGTTTTTTTTTCCTTCCTCATCGACACTAATTTCAAGTCATTTTGAAATCCATGGGTTTATCATTTAGAAATATTCTGACAGTTTGAAATGGAACATTTACATCTTCACAGAATGTGATTTTGTTGGAAACACCATCACTGGACTCATTGATATCACTCCTTGAGTCTCAAAATATATCCCAGTCTGTACACCACTCAAAACAACCTTGCAGCTGACCTATGCGCTCATCATTCCAACACTGAACCTACTTCCTAGCGGACGGTCTTCGTTTGTGCGTTTGGTCTGAATGTTGGGATGAGATGTACTTACCCTGCTGTCAGGCTAAGCAACAGTGGCATTGTAACAGATTTATATGCCGGGGGTGTGTATTTCCATAACGCAAGTCTAGTGTGTGTGTGTGTGTGTGTGTGTGTGGGTGTGTGTGTGTGTGTGTTATCTTTCCGTGTAGGATAATCAATATATCGTCTAAAAGAAGAAAGAATCGATTCTCATCACATTCATTTACATCTCCAGAAATAAAACACTCTGCGTCCGATGAAACAGAATGCAGCGCATGAATAGTATCAGAAAATTTCTGTGGCAACATGTGCAGCACTGACGTCGGATGGAACATACACGACGGTGATAAACAGCCGGCCAAACTCACGTAGCACAAAAACACCACCCACCCCACCCACCTGCTCACACACATATGTGACACATGTGTGTGTGTGTGTGTGTGTGGGGGGGGGGGGGTGCACGTGCGTGCATGCGTGTGTGTGTGTGTGTGTGTGTGTGTGTGTGTGTGACAACTCGATTCACCTATGCTCTGCTCGAAACTCTCTCGCTGTTTGCAGAGACACGGCGTGACATCTACGTCCAGCACTGGAAGCAGGGATGGTCGGGTTCAACAACAGGCGCTGGTCATAGCGCCTGACGTCATGCATGCTTTTGAATGGCACGGCGGTCTAAGTCATTAAATCACTTGCTGTCTCAACTTCGGTGAGAAACCAATTGCTGTCACCACCCGCTGTCGCACAGCGAGCGCTGGCCACAGTGTAGGGTCATCGGCTCCGGTGACCAAATCCTGAAAACCTGTGTGGAGACTAATGCAAACGGACACAAGCAAAAAATACTTATTTGATGCACTACACAAAGAAGACAGATAAACTTTCGATAAGTCTGTCGTCTTCCGATGCCAGAAATAACAGGCCTAAAGATACATAATGCAATCCAATAGCTGTCAGCAGGAGACTGACAATATAGAACAAAAAAAGAAGAAGCGGATGAACGAGGACAGTTCAGAAACACACACACACACACACACACACACACACACACACACACACACACACACACACACACACACACACACACACAGAGACAGACAGACAGAAAGAGAGACAGAGAAAGAGAGAAGGACAGAGAGAGAGACCTAGAGAGAAAGAGAGGGAGAGAGAGACAGAGACAGAGACAGAGAGACAGAGAGAGAAAAAGAGACAGAGAGAGAAAGAGACAGAGATAGAGAAAGAGAGAGAGAGAGAGAGAGAGAGAGAGAGAGAGAGAGAGAGAAGAGTGAGGGACAGAGACAGAGAAATGAGAGAGAGACAGAGACAGAGAGAGAGAGAAAGAGAGAGAGAGAGAGATAAAAAGAGAGACAGAGAGAGAGAGAGAAAGAGAGAGAGAATAAGTGAGAGAGAGAGTGTAAGTGAGAGAGAGAGGGACAGACACAGAGAGCAGAGAAGAGAGAGAGAGACAGAGACACAGAGAGAGAGACAGAGAGAGAGACACAGAGAGAGAGACAGAGAAAGAGACACAGATAGAGAGACAGAGAGAGAGAGACAGAGACAGAGAGAGAGAGACAGAGTGAGAGAAACAGAGAGAGAGAGACAGAGAGAGAAAGGGAGAGAGACAGAGAGAGAGAGAGACAGAAAGAGAGAGAGATATAGACAGAGATACGGAGAGAGAGAGAGAGAGAGAGAGAGAGAGAGACAGAGAGAGAGAGAGGGAGAGGGAGATGGGGACTGGGCAGGAAGGGGAGCAGTGACGTTCGGAAATATTTTTGCAGGAGACGGAGGGGGAGGAGCGGAGAGAGGATGTGTAGGGAGCGGAGGGGGGCTGTATGAGCTGTCATTTTGACATCTTTAACACACACACACACACACACACACACACACACACACACACATCCCTCCACTCAAAAAAAAAAAAAAAAAAAACTGCAGTCTTTACACAGATAGCTGGGAGGGTTTGGGGTGGGGGGTTGGGAGTGGGAGTGGGAAAACAACTCACGTCTTCCAATTTTTTCTTATTGCAGCGGGGGACAGGAGGGGGGGGGGGTGGGGGGGGGGGGGGTGGGGGACTGAGACTCTCGTCTTTATGAAGCAGAGACGCGCCGTTCACACTTTAATTCAAAGAACCGATGCAACCTGAGCCAATATGTTATTACGCCCAACATATCCCACCAAAATACTATTGATAAAGACACTATGTTATATTCAGTGTGTTAAAACATTTCTCCCGCTCACCCTCTCCTCCCTCTCTCTCCTCTCTTCCGTCCGTGGGGCGTAGAAAGTATACATTTTCCTCCCTGGGTGTGATCATCTACTGTTTATTATATAGCCTCGCTCTCGCATTTGGTCACGGTCACCCATCCAGACCTTCTTTAAAAATAATAGTGGGCTCATTTCCAATCCGCTCCTTCTTACGAAGGGATCTTCGGCTCTTCTCTCGAATCTACCCTCTCGCCGCACCAATATCCTCGAGTCTCTCCTCAAGCTTTTACAATTTTAATTTTCCAACCCCGATCACCTACTCGTGGGTCGCCACGGGGTTCTTCTACTGGACCTGACAGGGAGCAGAAGACACGAGCGAAGGAACTATCTCTTGGTCAACTTGCCCGGGCCTTGTCTGAAAGCTTCAATTCAGGTAAAGGGCAACACCGACAATATCCCTCCCTTCGTTGTCTCCTCCATCGCCTCTCCTCTCACTCCTCTCTCTTTATCGAGGGCTCTTTGGAAGAGCTCGGGGTCACCGGGACTCCTCAAGATTGCTGTTGTCGATCTCTGATCTTCGTCACCTTCTTCCCTTTGCTCTTACTCTTTCTTATCACAATCCCCATCCGTCTTTTTCTCCTTCATTATCCGGATCCTCGTCGTCCGTCGCGGGTCACCACGTCTGCACTCTCACACCGAGCTTCAGGTATGAATTGGTCTGAAAAAATCAGCTTTGGTTCCCTCATCTCCTCCTTATTGAATCATTGGATTTTTTTTTTTTTTTTTTTTTTTTTTTTTCCAACATTTTTTTTTTTTTCACTCTCCCCACCTCATGAGATTTCTGATTTTAAAAATATGTATTTTGGTTACATTAGGGTGATTTCGAGGTAACGGTTTTTTTTTTTTTTGTTTTTTTTTTTTTTCCTGGGTTGTATGCACATATGAACAACATGTTTTTCTTAAAACCTGATTTTCTAAATTTCTAAAATTCAGGTTTTAACTTGTTTAAAAAGTTAATGATATTCTCCATTCGTCACGCTCTCCTTCTCAGGCTCAGCAACTCGGCACCTCGCCGAGCCCACACCCCGTCACCCCCCCCCCCCCCCCCATAAGTCAACAAAAACAACAATCTCTCCCTCACCCCCCTCACCGCCCTCCCGGCTCGCGCCCCTCCCTCCTCCTCCTACCCGCTCTCCATCTCCCCTCTTCGCTCTTCAGCGCTTTCCGCTCCGCAACCTCAAACCATCAGCACCGCCTCCAGGCTCAGCTCGGTCCGCAGGGCCCTCTCGCGCGGAGACCCATCCCCAACGTCACGCGTCGAGGGGTCCTTCACTCGGTCAGTCCAGACGCGGGCGTCGCGCGGCGTCACTCGCGATCGGCGGGACGAGGCATCCGGCGCACTCCGACCAAATGCGGGTCCGGAAGTCCCAAAAACTCCGAAAGGGGGCTCCCCTCACCAGGGTAAAAATCACCGCAACTCCCGACTCCTCACGAACCTCTACATCCCTCCACGTCGCAAGCTCCGAAACCCGCGGCCCCTCGTCCCTCTCGACTCTCTAGCTCAAAACCTCGACCCTCTCTCTGGGAATCATAAATCCCCCGGCCTCGCAAAAACATATAAATGACAATAAAAAAATCTAACATGTCAAATCACATAGACTCATCATGGTTTGGCCGCCACAGCACCCACAAAAGCAACCTACACTCTCCGAATCCTCCTCCAGCCCACCACACAAAACAGACCCGACAGGGCGGGTATTTCCCCCCCCCCCCTCTCCCCTAATCCGGATCACGGGGAACCAAAAACCCCCGCGGGTTCAGGGACAAGAAGCCCTACTAACACAACACTACACAGTGACACATATCTGAACGCCAATCCACCACAGAATGTAGAAAAAAAAAAAAAAAAAAAGCCCTCTAACTCAGCATATCCAACCCCGTCCCCTTTGAGAAGGGGGGGAGACCACCCAAAAGCCCCCCGGAAAAATATCTCCCCAACGTGTCCCTGTCCCACCCTCTTCCCACAGGTTTCCATTGATAACAACCTCTACACAATACTGCTGAATGCTGCACCCTGAGCGTATTGATAGTCCTCGGGACTGAGGCCTAGGGCCAGCCTCAGTTTGAGTGTGCCGACATCCCACTGACGGTCCCCACACCTGAACCGTGGCTTGCAAAAGCAGACCCCACCCACAAGGTGATGCAGGCTCCACCCTTCCATGTGGGGGCTGGGTGAACGCAGCGAGCTCTAAACATCACAGCCACGCTGATGCCATTTCAATGCAACAGTGGCAAGAGTCATTGTGCAATGCCGAGAACCGAGTCTCCCCAAGAGACCCACTTCAGGCCTCGCAAGTATCCCGGCAAAAAGCGGGGGGGCCCCTGGGGCAGGAAACACCATGCATCCGTCGGCCCAAAAGAGGCGACCACGCTTCAAGGTCGTGCAGCACTGGGATTAAAACTCAACCATTGTGCGGCGCCTTTCAACCACAGAGGACACACACACAAAAAGACAATAAGGTGAAGGAAGGAAGTATGGGCTATTTGATCACAAAAAACTCTCTTATATAACGCTTCTTTCTTTTTTAATTTTTTATTAAACTCATATCTCACAGAAACAGGCAACAATGGGTGAAAATTAATACACCTTTCTCTTTTATTGCAAACACCCATTTCCTATGCCGTCCCACAAGGGGGGGCCATAATCCTGGGATTCTTTCGTTACTAGTTCATGAGAGATAATGGATAAAGGTTACTGTGTCTTGGGCCCATACAAACTTCTACAGGAAAAGTGCGAAGACCCCTCGTAAGAATGGGACTGAACTATAAAGTCACATGCGCTTCACGCTGTCTAAACTCCATACGTCATTACAATGAAATACTACCAAACCAGGCAAAGAAAACAAAATCTCACTATTTAGTTTCCTCCGTCTGTTCTAAAAATGAAACCCGTTGGAACCGGTACACTACCAATCAAAGTGCCCGAATAACAGAGTTTGAATAACACTTTGAGTACAACGCTCACCGTACCCAGGAGCTCCCTAGGACGCGGGATAGCAGCATAACCAGGTCCGAAACGCAGAAAGACTACGCAAAAAAGTTTCACAGAAAGTTTATCATGTTTCAAATCTCCAAAAAATCAAACGTTCACCTTCTCGCACTCTGATCATTCACGAGCTTTTTTAATTATTGTGAAATTTTTTCTTTTTTCGCAGTCTCATCATATCAATCATACATAGAACTTGGTGGATATACTCTATGGGACTGGGCTTAGCGCTAACACCCTCAAACCATCTGCAAAGATAGGTCTAACACAAGCGACACTCAAAATTAGTACTCCTAAAAAGCAGAAGTCTTCTTGGGAGGCACTAGACTATAAAAAAGATCAAGTTTCTCCCATTAAGTCTGAAGAGTAGAAATACAATCACACAGGATCATACAAGGCACAAGATTGTGTCTTGGAAGGCCTACCACCCCCCAAATTAGTTTAAAAGATTCTCAGTAAGTTCTCAAGGAGTTCTACCCAACTCAGGGTGGCCCTGTTCCTAGAAAATTGACTTATTCAAATCCCAGTTTAACAGAATATTCAGGTTCCGGTCAAGGTGTGACTCGCTCAAACCGACAATCCCTGATCAAACCAAACAACGCCAAAATGCATATTCAACATTCAAAACACCATTACTTCATCCACTTATGTGCATCCTTGGATACTTTCCATAATCATATTCCCCCACAACCACACACCGGAATCCTCCCTCTTGGTCCCTTATTTGATGGACCCCCCGACAATTTTTGAAAGTGTTTTTTTTTTTTGTTTTTGGACAGTTTGAAAAATGTGCATTGTCTTGGGGGGGGATTATTTTTGTTTAAGGATAGGTAATATTTCTTATTTATTGTAGTTGCGTGTCTCTGTGATAATTGGTTTAGTGTAGGATTGTGTAGTGTTTTGTTGTTTGTGTGTTGTGGGGGTGTGGTGGCTGTTGTTCGCTGATGGGTGTAGTTGGAAGTTAGCAGCAATGCTGACATTATTGGTAAGTCTGACGGCAACCTGGTGAAAAACTGGCGGACCGACAGAAGCACAAATAAACCACACAGAGCACATAAATCAACATGATGGAAAATATGACCTTACGAAGGAATAGGTGGTGTGTGTGTGGGTGGTTGTGTCTGTTTGGTGTAAAGTGTGTGTGTGGCTGTGTGTGTGTGTGGAGTGTGGGGTCATTTATTTTAAAATCGAAGTCGTATCGACCTTTGGGGTGTTGTCTCCACTAATTGGTGATCTGAGATAGACTAGAAGATGTGGAATCTTAATCTGTGGAAAAACAATCACAAATGATAGAAAAACCTAGCTTTTGGGCATTGCATATTCTAGCCAAACCCATGTTTAACTGGCGCACTTTCAACAACTATGCTCTTCAAAAGGTCATAAAGAACCTTTACTAACATGCATCCCACCCACTATTTACAATGATGATGATGAGGATGAGTGGAGGATGGAACGACGCACGACCTGCGCGTGGCTACTGCTAAGATATGATATGATTGGATACTTAAATAGCGTCTGTTCCCTCGGTTCGGTCGGGCGGTTCGTAAGACCACCGGTCTCGTTTTACACAAACAGACATTCTGTTCCTACTGTTGTAGAGGCCCGACTGAAGAACTGCCATGTTTGTCTGCGTTAATCATTCATCATTACACTATCGTTTTGCTAGGACAATGGTGGGGGAAAATGTTTTGTTGGCAACCGGGCCCCTAGACTGATGAACATAAAGAAACCGCTCCAAAAATGTATACTAATATCGTTCTTTCTACCCCATCCCATTGATCTAAATCTAATATGGCTGATCCGTAATCTATCAACTCTGGCTTCCTAGCCACGGGATCGAGTAATCGTCACCTCTCGATTGTTGTCCATTCTTCGCCCTTTCGGAAGAAAGTTTGTAACGCTGACGATTGTTTTGAGAATAGACTCGTATAAAACGTCATGGGTTCCTCTGTCTCTTCATTTTTTCAGTTGCCTCTCTCCTCCTCCTCCCTCGTCAATTCTTTTTCATGGAGTAACGCATGCTGGGTGTTTAGCGTTAGACTTCCACACACGCCCACCGCGCCAAATTGTACTCCATCGGAAAGCTAGGATGGATGTACGTGTGAATCGAATTGTATGTGCAATGGCACGAGGGGAACCGAAATCCATTTATAGAGTTTCACAGGAACCCAACAATACAATCCGATTTCAACTAGAATTCTGAAGATCTCCAAGAAAATTGTGTCTCCAGTTATCCTCTTGGTCATATCACAGGGTAGAAAATAAGGTTTCCTTTACTTTACAATGTCGTTTGGGTGGGGTGTTGTTTCCTTCTTCGTTCGTTATGTCTCGTTTTATATATAATACCCTTGGAGTGTCAAGCTTATTCTGTGCCATATGACATGTGTATCCACGTATGAGCAGTGATAGACAAATTATTTCCCCTTTTGTTGAAATGGTAACTTAACTGTAGCCGTCATAAAAGAGTCGTTTGCTAGATCAGTTCATGTATCCGTTAAAAAAAATACTAAGTTCCACAATGTACCATCAGTGTGGTTCTCAGGTACTGGGTTTCAATGTTTATCTGTGTTGTTTGGGGGTTTGCCTATTTGTTTCTGGGTTTTGGGTATGGCATAAATTTGTTTCATTCGTATTTGTCATTTTCTAGAGTTTGGACCTGTGTATGGCTTGCCCTAACCAATTTATTTAGGTGTGAATACGCACTGCACACACGAACCCCTCGTCACAGCATTAAGCAACGCACACCCAAGGTTCTCCCGGCAGACGCGCACATTACACATAAACCGCGCGCAGCCGCACACACACACACACAAACACTACCCCACCACACACAGATCACATTCCTCTCTCCGTCCTCTCCATCTCCGTCCTGCTCGTCCTCTCTCGTTCCTCTCACATCTTCCTCTCACGGCCATCCTCTCTCCTCCAGCTCTGCTAATTCCGCATCCTTCAAGATCATCCCTTCCCCTCAAGCCCAAATCCCTCCCATCCTTCGATGCCGACTCTCAGCCCCCTCCGTCTCTCCCCGCACGTCTCCTCTCTCACCTTCGCTCCCTTCGTCTCTCTCCCGTCCCTCTTCTCCTTCACTCCAAACTATCCTCCGCTCAGCTCATCTCTCTCCCACTCTCATCCCCCTCCTTCTCGTCTTCTTCCGCATTAGTCCACCCTCTCGTCTTCATCTCGCACTCTCGGATCGCCTCCTTTTGCCTTAACATTTGATATTGGTTGTTCAGCGTCACTCCGACCGGGGAGCGGCGCTACAATGGATCAGGGGGCCTTCAGGGCTTTTTGATGCACTTGACAGTGGGGTGCGTGTCTCTTCATGTGATGTCCGTTTTTTCACCTATACGAGGAACTGCCATGTCTAGGGATAGTCGGTTCGCGAGCGAGCTGTACTCATCTCTTTACTATTACTCTGTCTTGTCCCTCGGCATTTGCAAGTAAGCTTTCTCTCCTATGCCCCGTTCCCAATATTTGTGTCCCTGCGTCCCCTTGTTCATCAACTGGGAAGATAACGGGGCAGCCGAGGGTGATCCACAGCCGCTGCTCCCCTATCTCTGCCCCGTCCGACTGAAGCAGGGAGGGTCTTTTGGGTTGTTTTTTTTCGCCACTTACTCTACACCGTACCGAATCCGGGCACCGCTTTATTTTCGGATCCAAAACTGTGGCGCAGGGGCCAACGAGATTTTGTCGGTGGTACCCCAAAAAAAATGTGGGTATGATGTCCCTCTTAGAAGACATGCACGACGACCTTTCCATCTACCTGTCACTTCCATTCCCTTTTTGGTGGTGCTTACGGCCTTACGGGGTGCAGACGGTGACACCAATCGTAAACAAGCTTACCACGCATCAACTAGTACAGTAAAAGAAACCCTGACGATCTGGTATCACAAGCCAAAACCATTAAATCCGATGGGATATTTAACAGCTAGGTGCTGAACCTCAGACATCTTGTATGTTCAGAATAAATGCTTTTTGGAGGATCTCGCCTTTGCAGCATCTTCCTTAATGGATCCTCCAAGCAAGGCCTCAAAAGGGGGATTGTGGCGGACCTTAACATTATTATAAGCGCTGTTTTGAATGAATAGGGTCGTGGTAAAGTGGAATGAGTTTTGCCGATCGTGGGGTATGGTTTATATTTTTTTCATTTTATTTTTCCTCTGTCTTCCAACATATCGTTTTTAAATTTTCAATCTCTACTATCCTTGGCGCATTGGCTGCTTTAGGGTAGCTTTGGATATCCTCTTCCCTTTTTTTTCTGAACCCTTGGAATTGAGACCACAACACAGATTATTTATGTGGGGTGTGGCTGATTTTTAATCAGCCAGAGGGCGAAGCACGACAATCAGCACGTGTCTCCCTGATGATTCCGATCCAGCCAGCTGATGAAAAGTCTAGCGCAGAGCAATACAAATGATCTGCCTCGAGAGGATTAACGGATGGTTTTTCCCCCTCAGGCAGCTAGTGCAGGGTTTTCTCATTATTTATTAATGTAGTTCCCTTTTTCCCCGTTTTTCTTCATTTTTTTTTTTCCTTCTGAAGTTCAAATCTTTGCCAAGGTCATACTAGATGAAGACTGAAAAAATTGTTAGCCTCCCTTGTTTTCACCCAGCCCCCCCCCCCCCCAACCACCCCCCTCACCCCACGAAGGTTTAAAAATACGTTGTTCAACACTTACGAGAATATCACAAGATAATGTCCTGTGGTAGACGGAGAATACACCAACCGAGAGGAACTTGCTAAAGAGTGCAGGGGTGGTGTAACGAACAAAAGACCGTCCCCAATACCAACTACGACTGGTAACTTGCATGGATGCGTGGATGGAGGTTTAAAAAAAAACAAAAAAAAAACGTCCCAATACAACCATACGAAAGACTGGTAGCAATGGCGCAGTGAGAGTTTTTAAAAAGATAGAAGACCGTCCCACATAAACAACATACAGACTTGTATGGTGCCCGTGAGTGTTTAAAGAGAAGACCGTCCTAATTTAACATACAGAAAAAAAAGTTTCACATGGCAATAATCTGGAGTGGATCCTGTGAGCGGGGATTTCCAATTTAAGCAACAGTCTGTGAGTGGTGTCTTGGTGGCAGCAAGACTGGCTATGTGTGTGGAGGGATCTTGTGAGAGGAGACCCCAGACTGGATGATGTGTCTTGCAAGACTGGCAATGGTAACAGGATTTTTTTTAAAACACTGAACGCTGACTCGTGGGCCCCCTTCTCAACATAGCGACATAAGAATCAAAATGTTGATTCTATGGAAGAAGAAGAAGGAGACGATATAAGCGATTTATGAGTTAAAACTTTGTTGTTTTTTGCTTTCCTCTGTTATTTTTATTATGTGATTTTCTTCTTCGAACATTTTAAATCTTCATAAGTTAGAATCCCGTAAAGATGTATTTTAGGCTGACCTTCGTGACCTACTAACTCTATTTTGCCTAGATCCAGCCCCAAAAATCATAATGCGAGGGGAAACGATCGTTTGCGAATGCTGGTCCTTCTCTTCCTCCCCGAAAAGAAAACACATACTAGGGGGAAATAATACAAAAGGCACTTACTGATGAGTGTATGAAATTTAAAGAAAACCTGGCGGACTCTTTGAATATATGATAAACAGTCCACAAGGTGGGAAAGGGAGAAGGAAAAGTAAAAAAAAAAAATTTAAAAAAAAAGAGTAAAGAGGCTGCCAGTGACGTAAACATCAATGGCGCCAAATGACAATGATGCTTTTGCATTATGCGTCAGCGATCTGCTTCTTCTAGCCTACTAGGTGTAATGACCGTAAGCAGAGAGAAGACTCAAGAGCTTCACCAGTTCATTACGGTTGTTTTACTTCGTCCATTAGTAACCAAACAACTGCGCGCATGCGTCAGTAAGGGACATAACTCTACATCCCCTTTCTCCGCCGCAGAAGACATGCATTAGATTTAACTTTGCTTTAAAAACATCAGCAAGCATTGCTTGTGTTTTCATTCAAAGTCTTTGGCGAATTCTAAAGCCTTATTCTAAAATATGTACTGCAGAAACACTTAAGTGTCTTTGAAATTCAAATCTCAACTATATCTAAACTTCAACAATTGAACTCATTTCAACATTAACAAACAACTGTCAGGTAAGTGAATTGTAGCTTCTTCACAGATCAAGTCTTTGAGGCGTTTTCACTTTACGTCCTGATTTTGTCTACAATGTCTTTTGACCATTCAGTTCCAGGGGCGGGTTGTCAGGCCTCTCCTCTGGTTGATGGAGTTGTGGGGTAGTCCCTTTCTTTGGCAGGCTCTTCATTACTTGTTTCAACGCGAGTCTCCAGGTTCTACTTTGGAAGTATTGCAGTCACTCTCGGCGTTGCAGGCTGCGTTGCTTTCTTCTTGTTCCAACTTCTTCGACGAAGTTGAGTGTAATTTCTGCGCTTAGGACCTTGTTCAATCTGAACAACAACAGACCAAGATGTAGCATTTTTGACCACCACCGCTTCTTTGGCTGTTGGCGTCTTCACCCACACAGGTAATCCATTTGAAAGTTGTGGGGCTTCTTTTGCTTTATGCCGCAGATCATGGCAGTGTTTCTGCTGGTTCCTGAAGTGTTCATCCTTCCTGAATTTTTCAACTTCTAGTTTGAAGGGAATGTGTTGACTGGGCATTGTAGGCACACCATTTCTGAGTTTTTCAGCTCATAATCAGTTCTGCCGGACTGTAGCCATTTGCAGTGGAGTTGTACGGTAGTTAAGAAGAGTAATGTAAGGGTCGGTAGACTTCCTCAGGAGATTTTTCAGTTTGAACAGCCCTTTCTGCTTCACCGTTTCCTTGTAGATGATAGGGACTACTGGTCAGATGAGTGAAGGTGTAGTCCTGTGAGAATTTCAGAAATTCTCGCGACTTGAACTGTGGACCGTTGTCAAATAAGACTATTTTTCTGGAATTCCGAATCTTGCAAAGATGAATTTGTAGTGTTCAATGACAGCTATTGATATAGTCTGCTTCAGGTGCACAGTCTCTATCCACCGAGAGTAGTTTGTCAACTGCTATGAGATACGTGTGTCCATTCAGTTCGAACAAGTCCATAGCTATCTTCTGCCATGGGTAGTCTGGGGTCTTGGTTGGCTGTAGAGGCTCTGGTGGAATTTTTCTTTCTTTCTCACATGTTTCACAGGTACCATCAACTTCTTCTTCGATTTTCTTTGAGAGTCCTGGCCACCACACCCAACTTCGAGCTAATGCCCTGCATTTCACCACTCCTTGATGTCCTTGGTGAAGTCTCTGATGCATCTCTTCTTGCAGCTCAGCCGGTATCACCAGACGACTCTGGAACAGCAACAGACCTTGCTGAATGGTCAAATTTTGACGTACAAATCAGTATTGTCGCAGACTGACATCCTTTTTCGCTGTTTCAGGCCAGTGATCTAATTTGCAAAATTTCATGACTTGACTGCAGATTTTGTTGGAGCATTGCTTCTTTCTAACCTCTTCTCGCCTAGCATCACATGCAGGAAATCTGTCGATGAGAGCACCAACAAGGCGTTTTGTCTCGTCTTCCATTAAGATTTCCTGTTCATCTGGTTACGCTCCAGGAGCTCTTGACTGCGTGTGTCTGCCGTCATCAGGTTTTTTTTCCTGCGGTATATATAACGTTGTACGAAAACTGCATCAGGCGCATGTGGAACCTCTGTATTCTGGGGGGTCAGTCCATCAAGCATCTTGGTTTTCAACAGTGCCAACAGTGGTTTGCGATCTGTTTCAACTGTGAATTTTGACAGTCCCAGCAGGTAGTCTCGAAATGTTTCACAGTAACAAGTCACAGCCAAGGCTTCTTTTTCCACTTGCGCGTACCTTTGTTCAGTTGGTGTGAGAGATCTTGAGGCGTAAAATACTGGCTTCAGTCATTTTGTTCTTTCTGAAGTAGTACGCCACCTAATCCGTATGATGATGCGTCAACGGAGACTCATGTGGACTGTAGTGTGCAAACACTGGTGTTGAGCTCAGCTGTTTTTCGTCTTCCGTCATCAGGTTTTTGGAAGGTTTTCTCTTGTGGCTCTCTCCAAATCCAATCCGTCTCTTTTTTCAGCAGATTTCTCAGTGGTTTTGTAGTGTCGGCCATATGCGACACAAATTTTCCAGCATGGTTCTCCATTCCATGAAGCAGCGCAATTCTGAGATGTTTTCAGGTCTTAGAAAGTTGGAAATGGCTTGCACTTTTTCCGGATCCATCTGGATTCCTTCTTTGGAGATCATGTGGCCCAGGAACTTCACTGAGTCCTGTGAGAACTTGCATTTCTCATAGTGTGACATCAGCTTCCTTCATCTTCTGTAGAACAAGCTTCAGTCGATCATCGTGTTCTTTCTGATTCCTCCCGAAGACAAGAACGTCGTCGATGTCGCAGATGACTCCAGGTATTCCTTTGAGGATGCATGTCATCCCTCGGTGAAAAACTTCTGGTCCTGAGCTGATAACAAACGGCAGACATTTCTAACAGTATCGCCCGAATGGTGTGATAAAGGTAGTTAGCTCCTGACTGTTAGAAGTGGTATCTGGTGAAATCCACTGTTACAGTCCAGTTTAGTGAAGACTGTAGCACCATCCAGTTGGGCTAGCAGGTGATCCGTTGTAGGTAGTGGAAAGTTCTCTCGACGCACACTCTCATTGAGCTTTGTGAAGTCGATGTACAGTCGCACTTTCCCATTTGGTTTGGGTACTGCTACGATTGGTGCGCACCAGTCAGTGGGTGTCCCCACTGGGCAGATGATATCGTGTTCCTCCAATTTCTTTAGTTCTTTTTTTTAACTTTTTCTTTCATGGAAGGGGTAGTCTGCGGGTTGTTGAGATTGCAAATGGTTGAGCATTTTCTTGCGGTCTAATTGTGTAGACATTCTTCATTCTCCCTAGGCCTGTAGGCTTGTAATTGTATTCATGATCTTTGTCTACAGAGTTGACTCTTTCAATCAGTTTCAGTGCCTCAGTTGCGGGCCTCCCCAAAAGTGGCTCCTTCAGATCACCAATAACATAGAGTTCTTGCTCTGGCGATGTTTCACCTACTGCTAAGGTGGCATGGACTCTGTCAACCACGTTGATTTTGTTCTGGCCAGGCCCAGACAACTTCTTGTCAGTCTTCTGAATCAGTGGCGAGTTCTTCTTGACGAAGCTAGCAGGTACTACTGTCACATCTGCACCATTGTCTATTCTGAAATTTTACAGAATGATTATGCGTCTTGGTAGTCACCTGACATCAGCATGCCAGTTCACAGCACCACACAGTGCTGATTCTTCTGTGACAGTGCAAAGTATGTTGCCATCTTCATCTTCAAGATATCTCACATCAGTCTTTGTTCTGCACATGGCTGTATAATGACCTTTCTTGTTGTACTTTCTGCATTCTGCATCCTTAGCTGGGCATTCTTGCTGACTATGTGATGGGTATTTTCCACGTCTTGTGCATTTTCTTGAAAAATGTTGTTGCTGACTTTTTCCACTCTAGTGAAAGTTTTGAGTTCATGTTGCTTCCTTGTTTTCTTTTTTGAACAGGCATTGCACTTGAGACGAGTCCCCTTCACTTGACATTGACTGTAGCTGTTGTTTTGAACTTTCATATATAAAATCCAACAGTGGGCAGCTGAAAATGGGTTCAAGTTTTCATCAGTTAAAACAGAGTGCATCCACTTTCACAATTTCAGACAACTTTTTCCACCACCAGAAATGTTCATAGATAAGGCTCAAATTCCTGCCAAGTTGGACTACGGCAGCATTATTTACGGCGCCGCTAGAGCCTCGTATCTAAAAGTCCTAGACCCAGTTCACCATCAGGGTCTTCGTCTCTGTCTTGGAGCATTCCGCACCACCCCTGTGTACAGCCTGTACGCAGAGGCAGGTGAGCCCTCACTGTCCAACCGCAGGCTGAAACTGTCTCTGAACTATTACATCAGACTGCTCTCGGAACCGGAAAACCCTGCCTATGACTGTGTCTTTGACCCTCAGTTCCAAAGCAAATTTGAAAACAACCCTAACTGTATTCCGCGTTTGGTCTTCTTCGTATGCAGCCTCACGCGCGGAATGCAGGTCTAGACCTAGGAGTTGTGTCCGATTTTTCCAAGTTTCCAGATCAACCTCCGTGGACCTTTTCACACCAGAGTTCGTTTTGATCTTGCAGCTTTTCGCAAAGAGTCCACCAGCTCTCTGGCATACAAGGCGTTGTATGCTGACCTTTGTTCAGAATTCCCATCCTATCAGAAAATTTTCACTGACGGTTCCAAGTCTGAAGATGGAGTGGCCTGTGCAGCCTATTGCCCTGGTGCTCCTTCTCAAATACGGTTGGAACATATTCATTCGGACGCTTCTGCTTACTCTGCTGAACTTACAGCTCTGGTTTCTGGCACTGAGGATAATCTCGCAGTCTACGAAGAGGGACTTTCTGGTTCTGTCGGATTCACTGTCAGCTTTGGAGGCCATAGCTGGCCGAAACCTTCAGCATCCCGAACTCTTACACTTTTTCGAACTTTTGACCAAGTTGAAAGTGGAGGGTTACAATATTATTCTGGCTTGGGTTCCCGGTCATGTTGGCATCGGAGGGAATGAAATGGTTGATCGTTTGGCCAAGAATGCCACAAGAGAGAATCTGTCAAACACACCTATCCCCTGCTCAGATCTGAAACCCAAAATTAACGATTATGTCAGAGTCCTCTGGCAGGAGGATTGGAACACACAGACGGATAACAAACTCTTTCAGATCCGTCCAAAACCTAAAGGAGTTCCTCCCACCTTCGTCTGGTGGTCGTAAAGAAGAAACAGTTCTGTGCCGGCTGCACACTGGCCATTCGTATTTTACCCATTCGTACCTTTTAAAGGGTGAAGAAGCTCCATGGTGCATTCCATGTCATGTTCCACTCACAATGAAACATATTCTTTTGGAGTGTTGGGACTTGCACGATGTGAGACACAAACATTTTACAGCAGATCCATGAAAATCTTGTTCAGAGATGTTCCGCCTGACACGATCTTTGGGTTCTTGAAAGAGATTAACATTTTTCATCGGATCTGAGATTTTACAGTGGAAAGATTTTTTAACAAACTTTTGGATGATGTGTTTTTGGACGTATTTTGGAGAATTGTGTGAATGACTGCCTTGTGGGTTGTTTTTAACGTGGTGACGGCCCTGGTGTGGCCCTTTGCGGTCGGCTGGGCTGTGGGCAACGTTGTCTTATCTTATTTCAACGTGTTGGTTTTTTAATCCTAGGATAGGTTCTTTTAATCCGTTTTTTTAATGGGTTGGGAGAGGTTTTTGCTTTAATCCTTTTTTAACATATATACGTGGTAGTTTGGAACGTGGTGACAGTCCTGAGATAACCTTTGCTGTTGACGGGACTATAATTTTAATCTTAATCTTAAACTTTCATATGCCATTCAATTGACATGCACTTATCTAATGTCAGTTCTTTGTCTTCTAAGAGTTTTTGTCTCAGACCTTCTTCTCTTACTCCTACAACCACTTGATCCCTGATAAGCCTTTCTCTAGTTTATCAACATTGCACGTTTTTACCAGCTTTCTGAGGGCTGCAATGTATGCTTCGATTGACTCTGATGCCTCCTGCTTTTGAGATGAAATTTATATGATTCAACAGCTTCATGTGTATCTCCTACAAAGAAATCTTGCAATGTTTCCATGACTTTCTTTTTTTTTAGATCGTTTTTGTCAGCTTCATCATCAAACTTGAGATTGTCAAATATTGCATATGCATCAGGTCCAAAAACAGCAAGAAAAACAGATACCTGGTACTCTTGGTCTTCTCCTCTATTAAGTCTACTTGCAATGGCATAATTCTCGAATTGTCCTCTGAAACGCTTCCAGTTTTATGATGAAAATTTCCTTCCATGCACATTTTTTTCTGGTGCTGGAACGCTTGCCGTAACTGTCGCTGTTGCCCCCTTGGCTCGTTTCGTGACGTGGATTCCATCGTTTTGTTCTTTTCAGGATTCTTCTTTTCTTCAGCTGCTTCTTCTCAGCATTTTTCTTCGTATCAGATTCCCTTTTGAGTTCTGACACCATGTAATGACCGTAAACGTACAGAGAAGACTCCAGAGGCTCACCAGTTCATTACGGTTGTTTTACTTCGTCCATTAGTAACCAAGCAACAGCGCGCATGCGTCAATAAGGGACATAATTCTACACTAGGCCTAGCCTAGTTCAGTTCGAAAAGATAGTCTATTCCAGAAGCGCATGGACTCTGTCATCAAAATCATTCAGGATGAGCGGGATAAAGCTTCGGCGAAAGCTGAACGTTCAAACTTGCTGCTGCTTCGTTATGAAATCGATCGCTTTTGAGCAGTATCAAAGAAGAGAGACAGTGAAGATCACAGGAGTTGGAAACAGGTCATGAAAATGTTGAGGAGATTGTAACTAAATTATTCAGTGACATTGGAGAGATGACATCAAAAGAGAAGACATTTCAGTCATTCATCGTAATGGTTTAAAACCAAAAGTTGATGAACTAAAAACCACGCCCCCATTTTTTTTACTTCCAGAAAAGAGAAAGTTCTGTTGATGTAATAATAAAAAAAAAAAAAAAAAAAAAAAAACTGAAAGAAAACCAGCAGTTCAAGCTCAATTTCTTCTTCAATGATGACTTGACGCCACTTCGTTCCAGACTTTTGCACAAGGTGAAATTACTCAGTACTGTTTAGCGTAAGTAAAACACACGACGGGACGATTGTTGCCCATCTGAAGTTGAAGGCTTGTCAGACAACACAGGATGTGGTCTAGAAAATCCTGATGACTTGTTCCAGCTTGGCATTCAAGAAATCAGCTGTGATGAACTGGGACTGATTCAGTTTGTTTCTTCAGAATACGATCCTGTAGGAGGTCGGATTCAGTTTCAAAATGGTGTGTGTTCCAGGTCATCTTATTACTCACTGAACGGTGATATTTGTTCATCCTTGTTTTCATGCTTCAGATCACAGACCACTAAGTGTTTTTTCCTGTTCAGATGAGGTGCATTTGACAAGCTTTATCGCCTAATTAAATCCATCTGAATCAGACGGTCAGTTTGTTGTGTGCTATTCTAAAGCAAAAAGGTTTAGATTATTTTGTTTCCTTGGAAAACACTAAGCATTTTGCTGTTCCTGACAAGGTTTGTCAACCCACCATTATACCTACGTCAATTCAAACTTATGTAACTGTGTGTCGCATTCATCTACAATTACAGATGGATCTATTTGTGAAAATAACACCGAAATATTAGCGTCTTCTTTCATTACAGTGATTATCAAACCGCTTCTGGTTAGACCATGCTTTTTTCTTTGCACTGCATCTTGTTAATCCAAAAGTGCCCTTTGCTGCTGTCCTAAGTACAATAACTATTTTACTGTTGATTTGATCAGCAGTAAACATCTTCACGTGTAACATTCTGATATATGAGCTCAAGATCATTCTGCGAAATTTTCAAAGAAAATCATCTATTAATAATACGTCAAAATACCTTTTTTTTTTTTTTTTTTTTTTGCTACTAACAGTAGCTTGATCATATGTCATGTCTTTATTGATTACTTGAGCCTGTAGATCATTTCTCATTTTCAGTTTAAGAGAAATAGGGCAATGAACATCTGATATCATTGATAAATTTTAGCTAAACTTTTTAAAACTACACATTTCGCTAAAAAGAAGTACAATGAGAAGCATGATTCATGGTGAAACAGGACGTCACCCTTTATCAATTACTTATATACTGTCTATGTCCGAATGATTCGATTTGGGGCCAGTTTGGTTCAATCTCCAGTTGAAAAAAATGTCGGTTAGGTTCCATTCTTTCATATTATATTTGCACAATGGGTCTTTTCGAGCTCAAAAGCCACAAAAATGTCTGCTTACAGTTGACTATCTTTCAAGATGGATTGAAATATGTCACCTGTCACAAACAACATCTACAGCTGTGATCACACACTGCACATCTAGTTTTGGAAGACAGGGCATACCAGAAATTGTTGTCTCAGGCAACGGACCATTCAGCCCCAGAGACTTCATGAAATTTGCAGAAAACTATGGTTTTACCCATCTGACAAGGAGCCCTCTTCACCCTCAAGGAAACGGCGAGGCTGAACGAGCTGTATGGTCAAAAACATGCTAAAAAAAAAAAAAAAAAAAACAACCAACAAACAAAAAAAACAAACAGATGACCCCTACATTGCTCTTCTGAACTACAGAGTCACACCTTTACAACACGGGCTGAGTCCAGCTGAGCTACTGATGGGGAGTAGACTAAGAACGAAAAAATCCCATGTATGACGAACCATTACGTTCCAGTCAAGAGAGATTGATAGCTGTTCCAGCAAGCTGAAGTGCGCATCAAACACCTGCAAAAGAAGAACTGCAATCGTCGTCAAAGAACGAAACCCTTACCACCCTTGAAGAAAGGAGAGTAGGCGTGGATAAAAAACTTCTAAATGCGAGAGGCAGTGGTTGTAGACTTTCCAACGACGTCGTCGTCACACACTGTTCAAACAAGTACGGCAAACAGAGAAGAAATCGTTGTCATTTGCGTCGACGACAGAAACAACAACCCAGCGAGCTGTCCCGTATCCAGTATGAACTGTTCCAGACCTCAATGATCTTCAGAGGCAAAGCAGCAAGAACCAGAACCTGAAATGCTCTACGACAATACACCTGATATCAGAACAGCAGCTGACACAAATGTTACCTGAAGCCAGTGAAAGACAGTGAAAGTCTGGCATGCACACAAAAACAGGAAGACTCGTGAAACCTCCAAAGTGACTTGATCTTTGATTGTAAACAATTCTAAAGTCAAGCAGTGCAGAAAACAAAATGAAATGAAACAAAAATTGAACTCGAACAATTTACGTTGAACTGCGTGACGGCAAGCGTGTCTGAGTGCATGTTGACTTTTTTGATTTATTTTAATTAGGCCTAAGTGTTGAAATTAGTTTACAGTTTACGAGTTTCAATGAGAAGTCTCTGTTATCCTGAAAAAAAAAAGTGTGTGTGTGTGTGTGTGTGTGTGTGTGTGTGTGTGTGTGTGTGTGTAATATAATAAGTATTATCATACTATTATTGTATTGACCAATCATTATTTAGAATGATTGTTGCGCCGAATTATGACTTCTGAAATAGGTTGACTTGGTAACAGACCAATGGAGAATAAACAAAGATCACAAGAATTGTCTCGAGTATATCATCATTAAGCTAGTGTGATCTACTGAGCGTTAGATAACACGATTAATTCAAGTTGCAAAACTTTATGGATTGCATTTGCAGTACTGACATTGAATCTACGCAGAACAATGCTTTAAAGATTGAATGTGGCCAGTCAGTTAGATTCATCGGCAGAATATAATAGATTCATTGTTAGATGAGAGTAACAGTACCATGCCAACTAATGATATAAAGAAAAGAGGAAGAAGAATAAAAAGAACACCGAAAAGAAAAAATAAAAGAAAAATGAGCGTCTGTCTCTTACTGTACGCCTGTAGCCAAAGGGCGTACGAGAGAGAGAGAGAGAGAGAGAGAGAGAGAGAGAGAGAGAGAGAGAGAGAGAGAGATTTTGAATAAATATTCAAGATAGCGTTAGCCTAACTGTGGTAGTTTTTTATGCTTAAGAAGTCTTCCAGATTGCATTAACTGCGGTGTTTTGTAAGCTTACGAAGCAAACCCGATCATGCTGAAATTAACGCAAATCTACGGTCAGATTAGAACTAGATCTACTGTCAGTTTTTCTCGGCTATCATAATAGTTTCACCATGTGCCCCTCTCTTGAAGAAACGGTCGATCAAGATGTCTAAGATATGGTGAAAATCCTGGGTGGGGGGGGGGGGGGGGGGGGGGGGGGGGGGGGGGGTCTCCTTGTCTCTTTCGTGTTGTTGTCCGAAAACAGCCGCCGGAAATGCCTCCCAAAGTTGTCGGCAAGCACGCTGGCTCCTCTCTGGGTCGGGTGAAGGTCGTCCCTCAGTATCCGTGTGTTCGGCTGCAGACTGGCGTGGTTAATGATGGGCACATTTGAAATTCCATAGGGCCTACAGTTCCGAACTTGTGACAGCGTTAAACAGCTCTCTTGACCGCAAGGTCTGAGTTACCAACAAGAGCATTTTACTAACTACAGTGTTGATTGCTGGGTTTTCGGTGGCGATTGCTTTAGTAGATTCGGCGAAGTCATGACTGGAGTTTCTCGGATCGTTGTTTTTAATTAATATCACTTACGCCGCAATGGTTCACTATAGGCCTAGCGTCCACTGATCATTATACCCAGGAGACAGCTGTTTGAAGTATTGATTTTAAACTGTTGGTGGCGGCAGCTTGTTCAACAGGCCTACAGTTTCAAAGCCGTAAAACAGACCCAGTTTCTTCCCGTTCACTCCATTCAGGATCGAATCACGCAAAATTACGACCTTCTACAAGAGCGTCTTAATTTTCTTTCTTTTCGTCCCAGCCATTGAGTTGCATTTTGACATCATTCTTTCGTATTACGTCATTGACCGCGGACGCAGTCCTTTTTTTTTTCAAATATCTTTTTTTTTTTTTACTTTTGTTTTCTTCTCCGCCATCCCTGCATCTATTGTTGATGAGAAAATCCAAGCCACAGTTCAACCTCATGCGGAAGAAGGTGGAAAAAGAACTTCAGCGACTGGAAGAGCTGGACATAATAGAAAAAGTTGATGGACCAACCCCTTGGGTCTCACCCATAGTTGCAGCTCCCATACCCAAGAAACCAGAGGAGATTCGAATCTGTGTTGATATGAGATTACCAAACAAAGCAATTAAGAGAACCGTCATATCATGCCGACTATTGATGACATCCTGATGCAACTCAATCAGTCAAAAGTCTTCAGCAAACTGGACTTGAATTCGGGATATCACCAACTCGAGTTAGATGAAGAATCACGCAATATCACAACATTCTCAACTCATGTTGGTCTCAGAAGGTAAAAACGCCTGAATTTTGGAGTTACTTCATTAGCAGAAATTTTTCAGACTTACATTTCTTTCTGAACTACTTTCTGACATACCGGCATCTCTCAATACCAGTGACGACATCCTAATCCACGGAAAACGAAAGAAGAGCATGACATTGCTCTGAAGAAAGTCTTAGCTCGTTTCAGTGAAAGAGGTCTCACTCTAAACAAGACCAAGTGCGAATTCAACAAAGATTGCATTGAATTCTATGGTTTAATTTTCGGTGCTGATGCAATTTCACCTGATCCGAAGAATATGGAAGTAGTTCAACGAGCAGCAACTTTAGTCAACGTCAAGGAAATTCGCAGTCTGCTTTGGTCTGACAGACTATGTTTGCAGGTTCATTCCAAAATATGCCAACATCACAAAAGATATGACACGGAAAAAGATATGGAATGGAAATGGACCGAAACAGAAGAAAATGCATTTCAGAACCTGAAATCCTGCCTGACAAATGATACAACTATGAAGTGTTATAGCCCTGACATTGAAACTGAAGTAGTGGTTGATGCCAGTCCATATTGGTGTAGGCGCAATCCTTGCTCAGCGAAACAAAGAGAACATCTCACATGTTGTAGCGTATGCCAGCAGAGCTCTCACTGATGTGGAATCCCGCTACTCGGAAACGTAAGGTGAGGCTGTCGCAGTTGTTTGGGCCTGTGTACACCAGCGTGTGACCGATTCACATTAGAGCGAATACGGGAACATGGAGCCAGCCGCGCCGAGGGGAGACCAAAGCGTGCATTAGCACTGACATTCACATATACCCCCCCCCCCCCCCCCCCCCCCCCCCCCCCATTCCCATCATTCTCACAACCTCACATAGTACATCTCTCTCTCTCTCTCTCTCTCTCTCTCTCTCTCTCTCTCTCTCAAACAAAATGATATACGGAGAAACAGAAAGATATCCATTGATCCTCCGAACAGCTGTAGAATGTGTTAGCTACTGGTTGCAACTGGTAACATTACCGACTAATGGAATACGTAGGCAAGCGCATGAAGCGTTGTTAATACAATTAGACGCAGACGAATACAACTGGGCGTCAAAATTCAGAAGTACTCTAACAGAAAACGCTTTTGGGATAGTATGGTTGTGTCAAGATGTTAGATCTGAGAGAGTTTATGTCAGAATTTAAGCACAGACTTGCTTCATGTTACAAACGCAACTGGCATTCAGAAATTGAAGATAATGACAAATATACGTGGCATCGTTCCTTTAAAATTACGTTTGAAGCAGAGAGGTGTCTGTCTTTAATAACGAACAAAAAGATGAGAGAAGACCTATAGAGTGTAGATTAAGAGTTCATGTCTGGGCGCTGCAACACACTGGTTTATGACCAGAGAACGAAGTGCTGACTGCCCAGTGTGCGGTCACAATAAGGAAGACGAGGTGTGTTTTCTTTTCCCATGTTGCTTCTTTTCAGACATTCGCCGAATATATTCATTTTTCAATGTGACTCATATCGAGCCTACAGTAAGTGATACAATAAATCTTTTGTCTACAGATAATGATACAATTATTATTGGCTTTGCTAAGTATTTAAAACTGAACCTACCAAGGCGAGAGAAAAAAAAGAAATTAGACTTAATTTTAGTTTTGTAATCTAATTTTTCCTTGTACTGTAAAAGTATATTCTTTTGTTGATGGCCATGTAGTCTCAGTGTGTGTGTGTGTGTGTGTGCGTGTGTGTGTGTGTGTGTGTGTGTGTGTGTGTGTGTGTGTGTGTGTGTGTGCACCTGGGCATGCATGCATGCATTTGGGTAGTGAGGAGGAGAGTGGAGAAGGGTAGGGTAGGGGCGGTCGGGGATCCATCGGATTAGAGGGTAAGGTTGGGAGAAAGGAGGAATGGAAGACTGTGAGCTCGTACTTACTGTTTCTGTTTATTCGTGTAATGTGAGAGAAGGGAATGGGAACCGTGTGTGTGTGTGTGTGTGTGTGTGTGTGTGTGTGTGTGTGTGTGTGTTTGTGTTTATAATAATTAAAGGTGCGGGAACGGTAGCGTAGGAAAGGATGTTCTATTCAGAAGTCTTCTGATCGGGTTTGATTGTTCACGTGTGAGCTAGCTTATGTTATGAATGTCTGTACCATTCTAACAGTGTGAGCGATGCTTTAATCCATTACGTCCTGTTTTGTTGAATTAATCACTATTTTTTTTTTTTCATTATACTTCAGTGATGCATATATGTGTCAAGTCGTATGTGTATCCCCCTTGTCTTAATGGCCTGTGTAACTGAAGGTAATAAATCGCCAGAACTCACCCTCTCTCTCTCTCTCTCTCTCTCTCTCTCTCTCTCTCTCTCTCTCTCCCCACCTCCCACCCCCTCCCCAAATTCCATGTCACTTTGCTAAATATCTTCTACGTATTTTCATGCCTTATGAAAAATAGATTACATCTTGTGCCTGGTTCTCTCTCTCTCTCTCTCTCTCTCTCTCTCTCTCTCTCTCTCTCTCTCTCTCTCTCTCTCTCTCTCTCTGTCTCTCTCTCTCTCTCTCTCTCTCTCTCTCTCTCTCTCTCTCTCTCTCTCTTGTAATCTTAGTCGCTAGTCATACTTAGTCCCTTAACGGGGCAAGGGCCGGATAAAAAAAAGCATGTGTTTGCTTATCTGTTTACCCTTGGAAATAAAGATTATCATCATCATCATCATCATCATCAAAGATTATCTCTCTCGGTGTGCGTGTGCGTGCGTGCGTGCGTGTATGTGTGTGTTCCAAATTCTGTACGTACTTTGTCATACTCATTTTACTGTCTGTTTTGCACATGCTAATTGTTGTATGTTATAGTACATTTTCATATGCTCCCCCAGCCCCCCATCCAACCCCACCGCCACCCCCCACCCCCACTCTCTTCTTCCCCTTCATCATTATTATTTTCATTTTCATTGTTTTGTTTGTTTATTATTATTATTACTTTTTTCATTTCTCTTCTATTTTCTTTTGATGTTCCACTGTGATTGCGTGACCGCCTTCTTTGCTTGTTTGCTTTCTTACATTATTTCGTTTCACTGCGTATTATAGTCCCTACTCGGGGCGAGGACTGGACGTGAAAAAGCGTGTCAGTGCTTATCTATTATCCTCGTAAATAAAGAATTTTGTCTTGTCTCTCTCTCTCTCTCTCTCTCTCTCTCTCTCTCTCTCTCTCTCTCTCTCTCTCTCTCTCTCTCTCTCTCTCTCTCCGTCGATAGGAGGATCGTTTATTTTATACTGGTCAACACAAGTTAAGGGCCGGCTTCAGATTTCAGTACTTTTACAAACTTATTTTACATCAAGACAGCAATGGAGAGAAAGGCGCAACTTGAGCGACACAGCAACTTCAGTTGCTGCTGCACGTGTCCAAACCTGCTTTACACCCATTGCAAGCCAGCAACACTGTTGTCAGGGGCGCTCAAAATGTTACAAATTCACGAGAAATTGACAGAAATTTGGTTGCTTCTTGCTGAAGAAGCAGAGCTGCTGCAGATTTCTGGCACAGTGTACGTGCAAGTCATGGTTGTGGTAAATACTGCTCAGCAAAAGTTCAACGCAAATGTGTTTTTAAGGGCGACACAACTGGGCTCTCAATAAGCATGCCACCAAGACAACGACTTTCAACACTCGATCGCGGGCGGGCACTGGGATGGCTCCAGGACGGCGTTTCCGGTCGGGAAGTAGCCAGACGACTGGGAGTGAGCCACTCTGTCATCCAGCGCCTCAACCAACGCTTTCAAGCCACTGGAAGTGCTGAAGAACGTCCCCCGCTCTGGACGCCCAAGAGCAACGACTCGGCGACACGATCGGTATCTCCAGCTGTCGGCGCTTCGAGACAGATTCATCTCTGCCAGGACGTTGAGAAGTAACCTGTGGACAGCAGCTAACGTCCTCATCAGCTCTCAGACCGTTCGACGTCGCTTGCATGAAGCTGACGTCCACTCAAGGGCAGCTGCTGTGCTTCCGCCTCTCACACAACGTCATCGCCAGGCTCGTATGGCGTTTTGCCGCCGCCATCAGCGATGGAACAGACAGCAGTGGGGCAGGGTGCTCTTCACGGACGAGTCACGCTTTACTCTGTCCACCTGTGATGCCCGCAGGCGCGTGTGGCGACGGGTGGGGGAGCGGTTTGTGGACGCCTGCGTTCAGGAGCACGATCGCTACGGAGGCGGGTCCGTGATGGTGTGGGGCGGCTTCCATCTTCACGGCAGAACCCCTCTGCACCTTATTAGAGGTAATCTCACCGAAACAGGTACAGAGAGATGAAAATTGTGAGGCCTATCATCATCCCCACCCTCCAGGCCATGGGACCAGCTCCATTTTTCAAGATGACAACGCCACTCCTCATCGCGCTCTGGTGGTCAGGGACCTCCTGCAGCATCAGCAGGTTGTCCGTATGGACTGGCCAGCCCGATCCCCGGACTTGGCACATCGAAAACCTCTGGGACATCCTCGGACGCCGAGTCATGGACAACCATCCTGCGCCTGTTGATGTTGCTCAGCTGTTTCAGTTCCTGCAGCAGGAGTGGCTCGCAATCCCTCATCAGGTGCTGCAGAACCACGTCCACTCCATGCGGCGACGGCTGACGGAATGTCTGGCAGCAAATGGTGGTCACACCAGCTACTGAACATGAACAAACTGAATTGACATGCCTTGCAACTTTTCGAAGGGGGGGGGGGGGGGGGGGGGGGGGGGGGGTCATTCTGAAGTCTGTTAAGGTGATAAAATGTGTCGTGTGTTGATGTTTTTTTTTCAGTTGAGTCGGAAGAGGAAATGTCAAATTAAATTATCCTATCAGATGGATGTGTTTTCTTTTGTTGTTTGCTCTTGAGAGAGGATTGTTCTTCCGGCCCTTAACTTGTGCTGACCAGTGTATATCTGTGTGTGCTGATTTTTTTTCTTCTTTGTAATCAGTTTCTTTATTCTTGTTTGTTGTTTCAGTCCTTTCTTTTTTCCCTTTAAAGTCATCTGCGCTTAAATGTTTATGGACGAACTTTTAATGTTGTGAAGATATGTGTGTTTGTTAACAGTTGTAAGTCTTAGTCGCTAATCATACTTAGTCCCTTAATGGGGCAAGGCCCGGATGAAAAAAAAGCATGTGTTTTGTTATCTGTTACCCTTGGAAGTAAAGAAGTCATCATCATCATCATCATCATCATCATCATCATCATCATCATCATCATCTCTCTCTCTCTCTCTCTCTCTCTCTCTCTCTCTCTCTCTCTCTCTCTCTCTCTCCAGTTCTCTTCCAAAACATGCTTACATACTTAATACGCCCCCACCCCCACCCCACCCCAACTACCCTCACGCCCTTGCTGATTAACTTTTTTTGTGGTTTTTAAGTGGATGTTTTTGTACTCCCAGTTCTTAGAGAAGAGGGAGTACTTTACAATGGGAACGAAGAAATGCTGTGTGTGTGTGTGTGTGTGTGTGTGTGTGTGTGTGTGTGTGTGTGTGTGTGTGTGTGTGTTACCGTTATAGCCGTCACTAACGGCCATAACGGCCCATAATGGTTTTCCTTCTTTATGGAATATCTCAGAAAGTACTTAGCCGATCTTTCTGAAAATTTGTAGGCATGTACATTACGGGTCACGGACGATGCCCGATGTTTTATTTTACCGTAATAGCCGTTACTAACGGTTACTAACGGCTCTAACGGCCCACACCAATTTTTTCTTCCTTACAGAATGTCTCAGAAAGTACATAGTCGATCTTTCTGAAATTTTTGTAGGTTTGTTCATCATGGGTCACGGATGATGCCCGATGTTTTATTTTAACCTTTATAGCCGTTACTAACGGCAGTGATGGCCCATAACGGTTTTTTCTTCTTTATGGAGTATTTCAGAAAGTACTTGGGCGATCTTTCTGAAAATTTTAGATATGTTCTTATGGGTCACAGATCATAGTCATTTTACGTTATACCGCTATAACGGCCCATAACGGTTTTTTTTTTTTAATGGAATATCTCAGAAAGTACTTGCTCGGTCTTTCTGAAAATTTGTAGGTATGTTTCATTATAGGTCACGGATCATGCCTGATGTAGTATTTTACCTATACCGTTATAGCCGGTTATAGGCGTTACTAACGGCTATAACGGCCCATAACAGTTTTCTTCTTTATGGAAAATTTCAGAAAGTACTTGGCCGATCTATCTGAAAATTTGTAGGTTACTAACGGCTATAACGGCCCCAAACGGTTTTTCATCTTACGGAATATCTCCTGCGTATTCAAGATGAACTGGAAGTACGTTTAGTCTATATGCTTTGCATCTTGTTATTTCATCTTGTATCGTTTAAGTTGCTCAGGAGGAGGAGAGGTTGCAAGTAAAAAGTGCAGTAGCGTTGATCTTCTGATCATCCAGCAGTAAAAAAAAAAAAAAAAAAAGAAAAAGAAAAAAAAAATCTGTCCTCTGTCTGTATGCGACGGACATTGTGGCACTTTACACCGATAAATTTGTCTTTGTTTTCGTGTTATTCTTCATAATTCATTCCTTTCCAATGAATTTTACACAATGAATTATCGTCATCTCTGTTTCACTCTCCCCGGATCTTTCATTAAAGAAGAAAAAAAGTTATCTTCGTAAAGAGCAAAGATATAAATTCTCCCCGCATCGTCTGGATTTGTCTGCCTTTCTCTGTGTTTTACTCAATAACTTTGTCCGTCTCTCCGCCGGGGGGAGCGAACTCATGGAAGTAAAATATCGGTGAGTGGTTTCCCTTGTCTTGGCTATCAGTTTGAGGTCGGAGCAGACAGCTCGTCAGTTTGTAGGCCACTGTACTCACACAAGCTGGTTTTCGACATTTTGCCACATTGCTGCATTCATTTAGTCCACAAATCAGTATGAATATGCAAAGCTTTTTGGATGTGGCCACAGTAGTGACGGAACTGAAGATGTTTCCTTATTTCGATTTGGCGCATATGATTTTATGCTGTTTGGCTGTAAGAGACGACACCGCTGTTTTGCAAGGTGAGTTGAACTCGAAGATTACTTACTAATGTTTCGGTTTGGCCTCTCCTTTTTCATCTGCTTCTGTAAGGCAAGTCGAAGGGCAGTGTCTTAGTTTACAGGTCCCATTTTGTATCGATTTATTTTTTTCTGAAGAGAGCCTTTGAGTCTCATGATTTTGTGCTGGAGAGTTTGGGGTGGGGTGGGGACGGGAGATAGTAAACGCCACTTGTTCCCGTCAAGAGGCAAGGCAACGCCCCACCCTGCCTCGAATAATACCAGGCCCTCCACGAATTTAGAAGGCGGCCACGCCTAGCTCCTGTGGGCATCAGACGGGGGTTGGGGTGGGAAGGGGAGGGAGATGAGATTAGAATAGAGCAGGTCTGATTTTTCAACTTTTGGCATAGCCAGTCACCCTTGAAAGCATCCAGCGAATGTGCTGTGATGGTGCCACAGTCGTCTCACTTTGCAAGAGGAAAGGGGGAATCAATTCAGTTCACCATATACAAGATCATTCGGAGTTTTGGTACTTACTCCATGATGCTTTGGTACTTACTCCAAGATGCTTCTTTAACCTTTCCCGTACGTCGCCAAAAATTTTGCGCGCTCTACTCCTGGGTGTGCAGAAACCCATGCTTTCAATGGAGGAATGACCCCTCGCCGCACGCCGTGGGTGTACAGTAACCCATGGTTTCTGTATAGAAACTAATCCCTCGCCATACGCCGTGGGTGTACAGTAACCAATGGTTTCTGTACAGAAACTAATCCCTCGCCATACGCCGTGGTTGTACAGTAACCCATGGTTTCTGTACAGAAACTAATCCCTTGCCGTACGCCGCGGGTGTACAGTAACCCATGGTTTCTGTATAGAAACTAATCCTTTGCTATATGTTGTGGGTGTACAGTAACCCATGGTTTGTGAGTAAGAGCTAATCCCTTGCCGTACATCGTGGGTGTACAGTAACCCACATCTGCTCGTAAAGCAACTTTGACTTTTCCTTCAGCAAACTTGCATGTACAATTCCATTTGCATGCGTTTACAAGTGTATGTGTGAATCAGTGTGCTGCAAGATGATAGTCTTGTTTGCTACTTGCGTGTGTGCTTGTATGCACCCAACCTGGACTTTTTCTCCTTCCTTTTTTCCTACAAGTCCCCGTATTTCCCATGGCCGACATTTTGGCATTCCAGGCTTTTCTTCATTTCGATGTAATTGGGTTTAAAAAAAAAAAATACATATCGCTGCTAGCACCCTAATTTATACTATAATCAGTACTGCTGAAATAGATTTTAGATCAATGGATTTCAGACATACAATAATATAACAAAAAAAAGGCATTATCAATCAGTTTCTCCCAGTGAATCTCTTTTCTAAGGAAAAACAAATCACTCGGAATTGTTGTAGATAAATCAGTCTAATGTAATAACTGATAGTAATAAAACTTATCGCAGACTTGAACTGGATGTGATTGTGACGTCAACGTAAATTATGACGTCAACTTAAAATGACATAGGTAACTACATGACGAAAATAATAATATTGATGAGAGGAGAGAGCAAGAACTAACGGGCGAGGCTTTGGTGTGCAAGCTTATTTTTATTTTGTTAAAATCGTCGTTTTCTCCGTAGTGATACTATGTGAAGTTGACGTCATAATTTACGTTGACGTCACAGTGATTCACGCGCGTCTCTCTCTGTCTCTAGCGGCAAGCACGCATGACGTCACACCCACAACATATGGCGCGAACGGTTTTTTCATTGTAAGTGTGGGTGGCCTCACACCCCGACGACGTACAGCGCGCAAAGTTTGTTCTTTGACAGTATGGGTGTAGTCACACCCATGACGTACTGTATATTTAGTGTCTATTTATATCCACAACATATGGCGCGAACGGTTTTCTTTTGTAAGTATGGGTGGCCTCACACCCACGACGTACAGCACGCAAGGTTTGTTCTTTGAGAGTATGGTGTGATCACACCCACGACGTACTTTATATTTATTGTTTAATTATTTCTTTGTTTATGCACAAAACAAAATAATTTTCAGGTGATATGTAGTATGATACATTATAGACAAAGTCATGAAATTTCAGGAAAGTTGAATCAAAATTACTTGAGTTACAGAGCAAAAACCATGTGTGTGGGTGGTTTCACACCCACGGCGTACAGGAAAGGTTAATACAGATAATGAACACTCTATCACGGATGACGCACCCTCAAAACCCCAAATCTCAGCACCCATATAGAATTATAGATTGAATCTGTGAATTGAAAAGCTTCAAGATAATTTTGCAGAGTTATTATTTAACTGATTCAACTTACAAAGAATGCGAATAGCAGCTTGTTTCTCTTTGTGTGCTAGATCTTGGCATTCAGGCTTAAAGCTCAGTCTTGTGGAAAACATGCTTAGGTATCGATATGAATTCAGTACGCTCATCTTTACACTGCTGTAAAAGTATCTGTGCATGCTAGATATCTCCCTTTTCTTAAAAAAAAAAACACCCCCAAAAAAACCCACAATGCTAGGTTTTTCTAGATTAAGTTGTAACCTGCGTGCTACTCTATGAAGACAGTATATCTGCTTCTGCAACCCAGTCACAGTTTCTGATAGTAATATAATGCCATCAGCAAACACACAAGAAAACAATTCAATCATATCCATTTTGAGACTAATGCTATGTCTACCATTATAGATAATTTCAAGCGCAAGTTTGTTGATAGAAGAAGAAAACAGATGAGGACTACAATTATGGGCATTATCTTTGTTCATTTCAACAAGCCTTTGCCTGACCCCCTCCCCTCACCCCCCCCCCTCCCCTTCCCACTCATTGCATCCCTCCCTTCTGCTCTCTTAGTGTCTTTCTGTATGGCTAAGAACAGCACTACTGAAGGCTGTACTGATAATCAGGAGGCAAAGGAGGGAGAGATTGGGATGAGTTGGGATAACACTTGAGATATTGGTAGTTGAGAGAGAGAGAGAGAGAGAGAGAGGGGGGGGGGGGGGGGGAACTCTGTATACTGTTACTTGGATGGACATCTTATTTAGGGGCTAGTCCACAAAAGACAGTTACAGGGAGAGAGAAGTGAAGGTGGAGTCATTAAGGGGACTGGGAGGATGAGGAGAGAGGGAATGAGGGGGAGTATAATAACACCACAACAGTCGATTGGCTGCAAAACTTGACAACTGGAGGGGGTTATGAGATGGTGTGTGCCGTGTTGTGGGAGTCAGCTGACTGGCTTCTTGTATGCATAGCACCCATTGAAAGGTCCAGTGCTAACACCAGGGTTGTCTGTGGTAGCACTGTGGATTGACAGATTAATCAAGCCTAATTTACTCTCACCCATGGACAGTTACTTTCTGTCCTAGGCTTGGTACTGAACATTAGATGCACTTATTTGCAGGCTGATGACTTATTTGCACACAGCTGTTTTGACATCATGCTGTCACAAAAATCTTCATACAAAACC
Organism: Conus betulinus; assembly: GCA_016801955.1. Lineage (NCBI taxonomy): Eukaryota > Metazoa > Mollusca > Gastropoda > Neogastropoda > Conidae > Conus > Conus betulinus. Next base: position 184,113 of record JADBJO010000327.1, on the reverse strand, counting down.
TCTAAAAATGACTGTGTTTATGTATAAAATGACCCAGGTATAGTTTTCTACTGGTTTGCAAGAGGTATTTTAGGATTTGTTTTATCGAAATTGATAGTGTAAGATCTGTTTTTTTCTGGATCCTTTCTGTGTCCCATTCCTCAGGGAACCCACAAAATGTAACTTATTTTGTGGCCTTGTTTTGGAGATGGATGGAGAGAATCATCAGTTCATATACAGACATGGAGATTTTGATGGCGTTTAAGTAATGTCAGTTGGTGCGTGTGTGTGTGTGTGTGTGTGTGTGTGTGTGTGTGTGTGTGTGGAGGCGGAAGAGTGGGGATCATAGTATATCTCTTAGTTCATGGCAGGTAGGTCATCAATTTTTGTAGAAGGGCCAAGGACCAGTGCACTGTTTGCTGCAGTACACACTTATTGGGATCTACTGTTAGTTATCTCTAGAGTAATGCTAACCACCCTCCACCACCCTTGGGGCCATTGTATTGCTAAAGTTGAAAGTGTATTATTTGTACACTCTGTACTAAGGTACCAGGCATAGACTTGGCATACTTACAAATCTTTCTTGCTGTTCATGGCCACAGTCAACACTTTGCTTTGTTTCACCACAAGAGTAGAAAAAAGTGTGTGTGTGTGTGTGTGTGTGTGTGTGTGTGTGTGTGTGTGTGTGTGTGTGTGTGTGTGGTTTCACCCACGTATGTGGTGTAGAAAGCCCTGCTCCTCAGGATGGCATCCAGTTACCAATTCTGAGCTTGAATTGGAAGAAAGACTGTGGTACCCTTTATACAGACCCTCAAGTGCAGAAACATAAGTGCCCTCTTCCGTTCTCTCTTTGACTTTAAGAACAATCATTACTAGTTTTGTTTGTTTCGTATTGTTAACCAATAACTGCCTCCAGGATTGATTACACAGGTGAATCACTCAGATTCAGATTCAGTGCCAAACCCATCGGACATGAAAAAACAAACAAACAAACAAACAAAAAAAAAAAACAACAACAAAAAAAAAAAAAAAGTGGCTGGTAAGCCTTATTGAAGGGAAAATTTGGTGAAAATTAGCGTGTGTAATATGGTTAAATCAAATTTCAAACCCATCACGTTGTGTGTAGCGGCAGTTCTTAATCAATATGCTATGTCACATGAATCCCAGGTTCTGACACTTTTGGTTCTGACACTGGTTCAAAAAGAGTACTGCAATCATCTCCCATTGAATCTTTTGTGGTCTTATATTTGAGTCTGTTACCTTGGGAAGTAAACTGACAAATATCAATACTTTTGTCTTCAGCAAACGAGTAAAACCAGACTCTGACAGTGCAACAAACACAAAAGGTTTGAATCTCCCATCAACTTTAATAGACCTGGATAAAATCTATCGTGGAGCCCCATATCAGTTTACCTATATCACATGTTAATGTTGCCATGGATTGTCGTTTCTCTGAGACCAGTTTGACACTGGTTGCTGAGTGGCAGTGCACGGTAGTCAGTGTTGATACCAATTTGCAAAATTACTAGTGCAATCAATTTAAAAGTAGACCTGAACACATTTGTGTTTCGAGTTCCATGCTGAACAGGACTGTCTTTCAGTTCCACAGTCCTTTTCTTCCTCCGAAACTCTGTGTAAATGTGAATGGCCAAAACAGCATTAGCATGCTTTTGGATAGACTGCAGTTTGTTTAGAACTGTATTGTAAAGCATACACATGCCTTTGTTAAAAAACAAAAGTGCCAAAATGATCAATATTTTGATCATGGCCATTGACAGGAGAACTGTAGTGTAAGGCACACATCCCTTGGTTAAAAAACAGTGAAAGTGCCAAAATGAACCACAGTTTCATCATGGCCATTGGCAGGAAACAAAAGACTGACTAAAGATATTTTGTTGTTGTGTGTAAATCAGTCAGTTTCAACAGATATGGCATATACGAACAGTGCGCAAAACGATACTCCCCTGACAGCTGTCAGCACAAAGTGATAAACCTTTGGTAACAGTCTGCATGCTATCAGGGGAGTATAGCTTTACATGTTTGCCTGCTGTTTGCAAAGTCAGAAGAAGATACATATCTGTCTAAACTTTACTTGTCTGTTTGGTATTATATATAAAATCTGCATTGCTTTCTGCTTTGCTTTATGCAGTCATTTGTATTTTACCTTTATGTAGGTTAAGAAGAAAATATACACATATTTTTGGATTAAAAGAAAAATGTTGTTGTAAAATGTGTTCTTTGTCTGTCATGATTGACTAAATCTGTTTTCATCATGCTTGTCCCATCTCCCAGAGTTGAAATTTTTTTTGGAATTGTTTGGAGACACAATGATCATGCAGTGCTGAGAATGTGGGTTTATGCAATTCAAAATGTTACGCTTTTGCCCAGTCACAAACATGCTGATTTCAGTTGAAAGAACATCAGAATTCTCTAGAGTATATCAAAGTGTGGCAGTCATAAAGATGCATGGGAGAGAGTGATCAAATTCCTGTTCAACATTGACATAGGGATTTAAAATCATGCTGCATAAATTAAAAAATGAAAAAGTAGAGGGTTATCATCGGTCTCATTTGATCGCAGGTGGCAGCAAAACTTATTATTATTATTTTTTTTTTTGTAATTCATTTGCTGGCAAGACAAGTGGAAGACTTAAATGGAGGATTTTACTCTCCTTGCAGTTAATTGCAAGTCAAACATCCAACATTCTGTTCCAATAAAAAATGAAGCTAGATCAACTTTTCTGTCTTTTTTTTCTGATATTTTGTAAGGAGATGTGAGAGTTGCCGCTGGGATGAATAGTTCTTGTTCACAGACCAACAGCAGCAGTCTTATGTTTTCCTCCGTGTTTAGAGCTGCAGCTGACATCTTTCATCTTTCATTCCACATTTGAAACAATAGAAAAGGCAGAACGAGCGAGCGAGAGAGAGAGAGAGAGGAGAGAGAGAGAGAGAGAGAGAGAGAGAGAGAGAGAGGTTACTCTTTAGAGAGAGAGAGAGAGAGAGAGAAGAAGTTGGGGGGAGGGGGGAGCAGTCAATAGCATTTCAAACTGAGTGTTCAAGAAACATGAAAAGGAAGAGGAAGGAGGTTAGGACTATGAATACCTGACTTGTTCCAGGACAGACTGTGACCTTCATCTTATTTAGTGTGCAGAGCTGAGGCTGATACAAGTTATTTGTTCCCAAGAACCAAAACCTCGTTTTTGTGCTGACTGGGAGTCCTTGCTGAGTTTTCAATGACATCACACTTCAAAACAGTATTCTGAGTCTTTGGAACATTGTCAGCACTTGAGACATATAAGCACATTTCAGACTCATAAGTGCCATCCTTAGCACTTGAACTAGTTATTTTCAAATTTTCCCGTCAATCTCTGATCTTTCAACTGCCATTATTTGAGATAGAAAAAGAGAGAGTGTGTGTGTGTGTGTGTGTGTGTGTGTGTGTGTGTGTGTGTGTGTGTGTGTATATATATCAAAGTCAAATTTTATTTTGAGATTGTACTTTTAATAAGTGAGGGTTTGACTTAAAAGAATCTTTTTTGTCATTTTTTTTAACACAAGCCACAGTTAAATGAAAAAAAAAAAAAGAAGAAGAAGAAAATGAAATGAAGAAATATGAAAATAAAGAAAAAAGATGATGAGTATGGAAAGAAAATGAATTTTTCATTGGCATGTACTAGCAGACAGAATGTGTTAAGTACACACTACTTCATCCTATACACACAAACATACATCCATGCATACATACTTGCAGATAAAATCAAGCACATGAAATTTCAGATTATTATTATGAATAGATTATGCACACAAACACTCTACTTTCATGCTATACACACTAACATACACTCACCCATTATGCCATATACTTGCACATACAATGAAGCTCATAAAAGTTTATACTCCTAGAATAGATAATGTACACAAGCAGGACATTATTCCAAAAGCATTTGAAAATAGACATGAATAAGTTGATCATTTGTGAGAAAATCTTTAAGATTTGTCTTAACTAGGTTTTATCTCTAGTTTCTGGTAATCTCTTCCATAGATATCTTTAAAGAGTTTTCTTAAACTGGTTTTATCTTTAAGTTGTTGGTAATTTGCTCCATTAATCTCCATCAGAATATGAAAAAGTAAAGATTGTTTCTTGGAAATGACAGTAAATGACTTTGTCTACTGCAGTAAATTTTGAATGCTACTCAAATATCTTTAGTAGCATTTCCGTTTACAACATCATGCATACATACAGCTTTGATAAAGAGGACTGTTTTTGAACATTAAGAATTGAAGTCGTTTGTAACTTCAGTGCTTAGGGACTTGATTTCAACCACATTACTTTTGTTGTTCTTTCATACAAAAAGTGAATAATTTGAGGATTCATTTCACTGCTGTTTTCCTATAGGATTGATGCATTGTCAGCCATTGATAGAGTATGAGCACAGAGAAAAAAAAATTGTGGGAATGGTTACTAGGAAAATTTGATATCATGGCTGACTATTTTTCTTTTTTTTTTTTCAAGAAAGATATTTTCCTCTGGGATTCCATATGGTTAGTCCATGGTAAATCTTTGTGAAAATGAATGATAGCAACTAAATTGATATCTAAATGAGCCAACTTTTTCAACTGCTAACCAGTCCTGATGGGCTGTAACGTTCACACTATCATGAATAACGATGGTTCTGACATTGGGCTTTGAAATGGGCTGCAGTCAGCGGCATAGGTCAGTTATTATCAAACGAGGGACACATATCGTGTACATTGTCTTGCTATGAGGAGAAAATTGGTCTGGGTTGATGTATTTTAAGATGGAGTCACCAGTGAGAATTAATGTTGGTCAGTTTCTCTGGACCAGATGTACGAGTAAGAATTTCTTTTGGTGAGGGTCTGAGTTCTGTTTTGGTTTTGTAGTTTCCAATATGCAGGACAGTTTAGGACAGTAGCATTACTAGCAATTGTCCCTCTGAGATGCTTCATGACTCTTTCCATGAGCCATATTAGGGCAGCTGGACTGTAATGATAACAGTACAAATAAAATGAATGAATAAGGAAATCATTCTGTGTTAGATCAACCTCTTATGGTTCTGAGTATACACCCTAACTCAGGTGCAGAATGTGGTCTCAGATCTGCTGTAGCAGATGCCATTGCAAATTGTCACCTCTGACCAGTTATTTCTACTTCGATTCTGCCAGCTGCACCCCCCTCGCTCTCACTTCCATATCCTCCTGCTCTTATTCCCCTTTCTCACACACTTTTTGTTCCCATCTCCTACCCTCTCAAGTTGTTAGCGAAAGCCAGCACTGTCAAAGTGTCCAGACCTTGACCTCCTCTGCTCCATCTGGCTGATGAGCAACTACTTCTGCTGCTGGGATAATTCCTGCTGAGTCGTATTTCTCAGTCAGCAGTCTCATCCTCTGGTAAAAAACGTTTATGCCAGTGATACAGTTGAGTTACACACATCATTATCAGTTTGTCTTTCACTGACATTTTATGGACATGTTCTGAATGTGTGTCGTCAGCAAACTTGACCTAATGTTTTTGTGTAACACACTTGACTTGTATGTAAATATGATACATCCATTTTCTGATGTTCCTTGAACAAAGCTTATTTTCTATCATTTTAGAAATATTTTTTAATGTAGTCCATTCTAGATCTAGATCTATGCTATGTGTGTCTATGCCTATGGTTTTTAGAAATTCCATTAAAAGGTCCAGTCTTGCTTGAAAATAACTTAATCTTGTTACAGTATTTGTATGTTGTGTAAAAGCAATGGTAATTTTAAGAAAACGTCAGTAGTGTATTGTTGAAAACATTGATCAAGATATCGGTTGAAGATCTTATCATTAAGGTGTTATTGTTATCTGTCATGAAAGTCTTATCATTACCTGTCATTCTGCCAAGTTTGTTTATGTCACACATGAAATCACTGAAAAAGAATACCAATGTTAAAGTTGATGGATATAGATATGTGCACACACACATAGAGACACAGACACACACATGCACGCAGGCATGCACACACACACACACACACACACACACACACACACACACACACACACTTACACTCACACACTACAACTGAAACAGGCTGATTATATAACTTCACCTTGTTTACACACACGTGAGTCCCGTTCCAATTTTTTTCGACTATCGCTGTGCAGCCCAGCAGGCAAGTGGCCAGACGACGCCCTTCCGGCGTCGACACCCGCTGTCCAGCTGGCTGGCCACCATGATGATCTGCTTCGCTGGCAGCATCATTGCCAGCCTGCTGCTTGGGGAGCCCTTGCTGTTGCCATTTAAGGACCACCGTGCCGTGGCCACTGCCACCATTGTCTGGTGAGTTGACAGTATCTCGTTGGGTCATCGGTGTATAGTGTTTTCTTTCCTTTAGGTATTGGTTTAGAGGCTTTAAACTGATTCCTGTTATGTGTGCTGCATTCTGGACATTGATATTGGAAATCATTTGAAAGGAGAGCAGTTTGGAGAGAGAGAGAGAGAGGGGGGGGGGAGAGAGAGAGAGAGAGAGAGAGAGAGAGTGAGAGAGAGAGTGATAATAAGTTCCAAGGGTAAACAGATAAGCAAACACATACTTTTTTCATCTGGTCCTTGTCCCACTAAGGGACCAAATGTGACTAACAACTAAGTATTACTAGTGATGAAAACTTTCAAACTTTTAACAAACATATTTAAAAAATGCATAAAAAGATGTGGTTGAATTGTTTCTTCTGCATCAACATTGCTACATAGATGAATCTAAAAAGGGGAAAAACCCATTGAAATGACAAACAAGAATAAATTAATTGATTAAGAAAAAAGGAAAACCACCACATATAGACACACATAGAAAGCGATCCTTCTATTAGATATCAAAGGAGTATGAGACAGACAGACAGACAGAGTTTTGGCAGTTTTAAGTACTAGTTTTTTTTTCTTCTTTTTTTTTTTTTACTCTTCCATTCCTCTTCATCTTCTGTTTTGTTATTCTAACATTGTCATACTTTTTTTAAGGTCCTCTTGGAGCTTGCTACAAAAACTTGATGCATGTAGATGCCAGGTACTGCTCTCTCTCTCTCTTTTTATATATTGTTGTCCTAATTTCTTTTTTCCTCCTTTCTTTCCACACTCCTTCCTTTTTGATGCTGGTATGTAAAAGTTTCTGCCATGTCTTGAGATCATAGTTCAAGGGCCTGAGAATGGGTTTTTGCCAGGTACTGTGTGAACTACTTCCCCATGGACCTGGTCTACAAGGTGACCAAGCTGCTGCCAGTGAAGCTGCTGCTGCTCACTCTGAAGGAGGTGCAGCGCGCCTACAAAGTGTACCATGGGGTGCTCAGCACGGCCAAGCTCTACCCAGACGCCTACCTCATCATGTCCTCATCGGCATCATCAAAGGTACAGGTAGCTGGGTGGAGGGGGCAGGTAAAGGGAGGGAGAGGACTTAGCAGCAAGCGTGCCAGCCAGAGGGAGGATATTGCTGGGTGGGTAATGCACTCGCTTGGGAATCTGGGAGCTTGATTCTAGTTCTGTATGGTGGCTCCTTGTGGCTGATTGGGTTATAAGCAACATGAATCTTTTTTTTTTCTCTCTCTGCCTATCCTCCAGACCATTAGTGATAGTCTGAGGGTTAGTCCTTCTGTTGAAATGATCCACAGAGGCCAATTTGCCTGCATATAGTCCAGGTAAAAAGAACCAAAGGCAACAAGGAAGTCATTGAGGAAAAAGTCTGTGGAAAATGATCTTTGATTGATGGGAGGAGCCTGTTTGCAAGAGGTAAGGTGTTCAAGGTCTGGGGTTCGATTCCCACTTGAGACAGTTTGGAAGAGGCTGTTTCTTTGGAGTCTAGGTCTTTGCAAACTCCAGTGCCCTTCCAGTTATTTGGACGAGACTTTATACCCAAGTCGTATGCATGCACACATGTATAAGACAAAGCCTTGCACACCTGTTAAATCCTATCCCACCTGTCTGAGATGAATAGGCCATTGTGTACCTTTGGGATGGATGATGAGAAAATAAATGTGTATGTGCATGTGAGTTTGGTTGGGCTTTATAATCAATTAAACCTAGATCTTTAGCTCTCAAGCTAATCATATGGATATTTTAAGTATGATGATCTGGGTTTCTTTTTTACTCTACCGTTCCATTTGTTCATTTATTTTCAGTTGCATTGCTTTCCTTTCTTTGAATGTTTTTCCTCTTTTCGGCTTTTATTTTTCTTCCATTCCATTTCGAACCTTCCTGATATTTATTTGGTCATGTCTTACAGGGAAAGTGTGTTGTGAGGAAAGTCTGTGATGTGGGATATGTCTGTGACATGGAAAAAGTCTGTAATATACTAATATGGAGAAAGCCTTTTCATGGGTAAAGTGTGCTGGGGGAATGTCGGTGTTGTACAAGACATCTGTGTAGTGGGGATAGCCTGTATTATGGGGGAAGTCTGTTTCTAGGGGGAAGTCTGTTTCATGAGGAAAGTCTGTGTAGGACATTGGTGTTATGGGGAAAGTTTGTGTCGTGTAGAAAGTCTGTCATCGGGGAAAGTCTGTGTCCTGAAAAAACTCTGTGCAGGACATCTGTGTCATGTCATGGGGAAGTCTGTGTCATGGGGAAAGTCTGTGTCACGGGTCATGGGGGAAGTCTGTGTCACGGGGGAAGTCTGTGTCTCGAGGAAAGTCTTTGTCATGAGGAAAGTCTGTGTCATGGGGAAAGTCTGTGTCATGGGGAAAGTCTGTGTCATGGGGGAAATACTGTGTCATGAGGAAAGTCTGTCATGGGGGAAGTCTGTGTCATGGGGAAAGTCTGTGTCATGGGGAAGGTCTCTGTCATGGGGAAAGTCTGTGTCACGAGGTCTGTCGAAAGTCTGTCAGGGGAAAGTCTATGTCATGAGGAAAGTCTTTAATATGGGGGAAGTCTGTGCCATGGGGAAAGTATTTGTAGGACAGCTGTGTCATGGGGAAAGTATGTGTTGTAGGACGTCTGTGTCATGGGGAAAGTATGTGCCATGGGGAAAGTATTTGTAGGACATCTGTGTCATGGGGAAAGTCTATGGCATGGGTAAAGTCTTTAATATGGGGGAAGTCTGTGCCATGGGAAAGTATTTGTAGGACATCTGTGTCATGGGGAAAGTCTTTGTCATGGGCCGTGTCATGGGGAAAGTCTATGGCATTTGTATGGGGAGTCTGTGTCTATGTCATAGGGAAAGTTTCATGGGGAAAGTCTATGTCATGGGGAAAGTATTTGTCGTCTATGCATGGGACAAAGTAAAATGTCATAGAGAAAATCTGTGGGGGACACCTGTAAAAATGGAAAAACACACCGTCATGGGGAAAGCTTGTGGGAGACATCTGTGTTGTGAGGAAACTGTGTTGTGTGTGGACCTCTGTGTTGTGGGAATAGCCTGCATTATGAGGAAAGTGTTGTTTGTGGGAGATGTCTTCGTTTGAGATAAATCTGTGTTGTAAGTGGCGTAGGTATTGAAGGGGATGTCTGTGGTTGCTGGGTGTGTCTGTATCACCGGGAAAGTATGTATCAAGGAGAATGACTGTGTTGTTGGGACATTGGTTGGGAAAGTCTGCATTGTGGGGATGACTGTGTGTGTGAGGGAAGTGTGTGTTGAGGGGGATGTCTGGGATGTAGGGAAGTCTGTTTTTTTGCAGGAAAAGCTGTGCTGTGGCGAGGATCTTTTATCAGTCTTACTTTCTTACTTGCATGAGTTGTGTGTGTGTGTGTGTGTGTGTGTGTGTGTGTGCTGTGTGTAGGGATGCCTGTGTTATGATGGACCTCTGTGTTGTGGGGAAAGTCTAACCCATGGGGAAAGTCCGTGTCATTTGGAAAGTCTGCATTGCGGGGGAAGTCGTGTTTGGAACTTCTGGAATGGATGTCAGAGCTGTGGGGACAAGTTTCTTGGAGGACCTGTATTGTGAGGTAGGGGGATGTGAGGCATGTGTTGGGAAAGTCACCTGTGCTTTGGAAGTGTGTGTCATGTTTTTTTTTAGGAAATGGGAATTGTGTGTCATTTGGAAAGTGTGTTATGACATAAGTTTTGTGGCAGTTTGCATGCGTATTGTGAGGCACGGCAGTGGTCATGGAATTTTGAGCGTGGTCCGTGTGTGTGGGGTCACCAACTCTAATGTGCTTTGGCCTACATTGTGAGTCTTTTTTTTTTTTTTTTAGGAAATGGGCATGTGTGTTTGTTGTGTGTGTGTTGTGTAAGTGTGTGTTGTGTGTGCCATGAGAGATGTGAGAGAGAGAATGTGTCTGTGTGCATGCGTGGTGTGTGTGTATGTCAAGTGTGTTTGTGTGTGTGTCTTGATTTCTTCTTGTGGCCTCAGCACCTGTGGTCGACACGGTGTGTGTGTGTGTGTGTGTGTGAATAGTGTGTTTGTGTCCAGCTCAAGTGTAGAAGCCATAGCATTTTTTTTCATTACAGTGTTACAAGAAATTTTCAGGGTCCTTGGCTGTTTTTGTAATGGGCATGTTTGTGCACAAGAGAGACTGAGAGACAGAGACAGGAGAGAGAGAGGAGGCATCAGTGTCTTTGTGCAAGTGACTGTTAAGTCTGTTGTGCTGGTGCGGAGCCTCACAGGACACTTTGTTGCTCTTCTGGCAACAATGCCTTGGTCATACGGTCAGCCATTGCCCTTGAAATGCTTCATATCTCGCTGTAGTTGATGCTTTTATTATACTGCTCCTCTTGAGCATCATCCTCCCTCCTCCGGTGATCAGCCAACTCATTGCCTGGTAGCCTGCAGTGGGCTGGAATCCACTGGAGCACCACTCTTCTGTTAGTAGCAACTTTTTGCAGTGTGTGTGTGTTTAATATGTTGTGTGTGTTTGTCCCAAACATGATGTATTTTTTTTTAAAAAGGGAACAACTGAATAAAAAGAAAGAGGAAACAATAAAAGAAAAGGAAAGTTATAGGAACACACTGAATAAAAAGAAAGAGAAACAATAAAAGAAAAGAAAGTTATCTCTGGACTTCTACAAGGTCCAGCTTAAAAAAAAAACGGAAAGAACCCAACTCTTGCCCAAGTCTGTCCTCATAAATTTCACAGGTTCCAGTTCCATGTTGGACTTGTAGCTATCTCAACACAAGTTTCAGAGTGCTGTTAACAGAGAAAATAATTTGATCAGGTGGTTTACTTTGATTCATCTCTACAGGGAGGCCAAACTGCAACCAGGTCATGACACTACATACTACAACTGGAGGAAACCTTAAAAAAATTTTGTGGTTTCTTCATTCCCTCCCCCAATTAATCCCCACTCCCTTCGCATCACCCCACACTCCATCCTTCAGTCCCTCCTTTATTGTTCCCCTCCCCCTTTCCCAAACGCAGAAAAAGAAAAAAAAAAAGGAAAAAAAGAAAAAAGAAGGAAAGAAAATACCACATGCTGTTTTCTTTTCGTTTTGCAGTGTGACAAAGGAATGCGTGCTGGCCTCTGTGCTGTTCCTGTGTGACATTAGGACTTCATTGACGTGCCCCATCCTTTCATCTACTTTGGGGTCGTCGTCTTCTTCATCTACTTCAAGCTGTCCTCCACCCTCCTCGGCCTCACGACCCCTCGGCACCGCTGGAGAACCTCTTCTGTGCCGTGTTCATGGGAGGCATGGGGATGGATGCGATGCGGAGGGCGGTAAGTTCAGAGTCGTCCAAAGAGGAGGAGAAGGATGGGGCCCTGCGTGGGGACAGCAGCAAATCCAAGGAGGAGAAGAAGAAGGATTAGGATTGAAGTGTTTTGGGGTGCTGTGAAGGAGAGAGGTTTATTTTTTGTATTAATATGTTTATTCAGTGTCGTATTTACTTATCTGTTGATTAATTGGTTTTTAATTGATATTAACTGGTAATAATTGATATACATACACAAAAAACATGCGTACACACACACACACACACGCACACATGTTGTCTACTATCACATAAATTTGTGAAAAGACTTAAAATGAAAATAACTACTACTACTACTACTGCTACTGCTACTACCACTAGTCTACTACTACTACTACTGCCAATACTTTACACACACACACATGTGCACACACTCACTTGCACAAAGACAATCAAAGTCAAGATTTCTAACAGTTTGAAGCAGAATTTGTTTGAAGTCTGTTGAATTGTCTAACATGCAGTTTGTAGCTTTGAGTTACTGGAGGGTTCAGGTTGATGAAAGAGAGGGTGTGGAGGTTGTAGAGGGAATTTCAGTGTTGGTGATTTTCCATCTGCCAGTGACTCAGCAAGAGGGACATCAGGGATCCCAGCTCATGATCTTCCAGTTGATGATTGCAAAAGATCTGTTATACACCTCTGCACATGATCTTCCAGTTGACGATTGTAAAAGATCTGTTATACATCTCTGCACATAATCTTCCAGTTGGTGATAGTAAAAGATCTGTTATACACCTCTGCACATGATCTTCTAGTTGATGATTGTAAAAGATCTGTTATACACCTCTGCTCACATTTTCCTGTTGTTGAATGTGGGCAAAAGTGATTGTGTGCTCTTGACATTGGAATTTCTTTCTTTTTTTTGATTTCAGTTTTCAATCAAAATGGTGCCAGTCATTTAAGTTTTGGTAGCTTTGGTGCTAGGCAGATGTTTTAACTTTGTTCTTTAATTTTGTTTACTGTGGTTTTGTTGCAGCGTTAGCTCTGCATTACTTCTGTTTTGGAAGAAAAATTGTTTGCAGCAAACTCTCACCCTTTGAATAAGATAAAAGGTAATGCATTACTTTTTGATATAAGCTGATGACATACATGTTTTGTTACTGTTGTTATAAGTGTGTGTATGCATGCATGTGCACATTGGTTTGTGTGTGTGGCATGTGTGTGTGTGTGTGTTTTTTTTTTTTTTTTTTTCCATCTTTCTTTGAAGTATTCCTTGTTCTAATTTTTTTTATTATTTATTGATCTAGTTTATTTATCTAGTTTATTTATTTTTTATTTTTTGTAATTATTACTTTGATGGACATTTAGAGCATAGTAAAAAGCAGGTGGTTATAATAATTATGTATGCTTGTTTCTCCTGTTGTGTTTAGAAAGGAATCATTACACTGAATTCATCTTGAGTGTGCATGTTAGTGACCTGCTGTCAATGGAAAAAGAACTAAGAGACACATATGAATGCAAAAGAGAGACAAATGGGAAATAAGTGTTTGCCTGCAAGCAAACAAACACATGGGTAATTTGAAGTGCAATTTGAAAGTGCCTTAGAAAGTCCTTCCAACTCTTCGCCACCTACCTCTTCCACATGCCTCCTTCCCTCCACCATCTTCCAGTTTTACAATACATTCCCTTGTCTGAGTCACCTCCGTCCCTAGCATTCCACAAGACAGATGTGGGAGTAGCAATCCCTTCCAACATGTAGCAGGTGATGTTCCTGCATATGTGGGATCAAAACAGGTACCCCCCTCAACATTGCTGACATGACTCGACAGCAGTGCAGTGTTTCCTCTAGTGGGTTTCCTCCTATTGCCCTGACACCACCTGATAGCTGGGTGTGGCTGTATTGGGGGGGAGGCAGGAGTGGCATGGAAATGATATCTAGAGGGCATGAAAGGTGAGGCAGCAGAAAAGAAAGAGTTCTTTCGATCATACTTGTTACTACTTTTTTTCCCTTGTTTTACAGTAATTCGTCCCTGCTGTGTATGCCAATATTTGTAGTTATTCATCATTATATATTTCTTGAAACTGGGTCCACACAAAACTTTTTTTTTTAGAAAGCGTTAATAATTATGATTTTTTTTTTTTATCATTGGGGTTTATTTATAGTTTTTCCCCTGTCTCGTCTGTCATGTCTCACTTAACAAAAATGTTCTAATCCAAGTCAGCAGGTGTGACTTTGGAAAAGAAAACAACCACTTTGTAGAGAATATGCTTGAAGTACAGGGTTGGGTTAAACTATGGTACAGGGATTTTTTTTTTTTGCTTATTTTTTTTTTCTTATATGTTGGTGGTGGTTATTGTTGAAAAGGAATGTCCATAATCTGGAGTATTTACCTTTTTTGGTATTAAGATAGATTTATTGAAATACATTTGAAATTCAAATGTCTTCTATCATTTGTTTTCAAGATCTCCAGCATATAGAAAAAATGTATTATTCATAAAAAGTAATGTTGATTCATATACTTTTGACATTTCATATACAATCATACAGGTTATTTTGTAACTGTATAGTTATATCCATATATATTTTCCACATGAAAGGAAGATTATCACATTAACTGTTTTATTACAATTATATATATTGAAAATAATTATTACACTGGCACTGTTATACACTGTTTTCATATACGTATGCATTTTCTGTATGAATGGAAGATTATCACATTAAATCATTGTTATTACAATTAGCTTGGAAATTGTTACTACATTGTCCATCAGTTTATGCAAGCTGTTCAGTTAATTTTGTTTGCTGATTGATTGGGGTGCAGTGTTTTTGTTAAAATGTTTTTAAAGTTCTTTTATGAAGGCATTACAAATTGTTATGGAGTGAGATTTTTGTGTGTGGTGTTTTATTATGAAGTTGATGAAAATATCAGAATTTTCCTCAATAATACATGAAAGATCGGCAGTCATAACCAGAGCATAGGCTCCTTCATTTTTGCATAATTTTTCTTTTAACTACACAATGCCATTACGCCATGAAGGTTGACTATTGCATAATTTTGGCTGTCATAATGCAATGTCAGCAGATAATCAAAATGCCTTCATAGTAAACTACTGACTGCTAATAATTGCTGTGTATCATTGTGCAAATGACCCTGGTATGATGTGTATTTATGGAGTCCCGATTCATTTTTAGGGCCATAGTTAACCATGCCCGTGTGATCGTTCATTCTGGGCATGCTATAATGAACCTATAATGAACTCGTTTTCATTCACTTACCACGATCAGTTGATTTTTAATGTGTGTGTGTGCATGTGTATGTGCACACGCTCAGTGTTTTGAAACTTATTAGTTCAATGTGGGCCAGCTATCATGAACTTGTTATCAGTCACTACGCAAAATCTTTTCATGTTTGTTTGTTTATTCAATTTTCTCTTTTTGTGTGTGTCAGTTTTCACACATTGTAGGCATATTGGAATTTTGTTGCAGGCAATCATGGGATAATTAGATGGAGATTACAGGGAAATCTAATGGCTTGGGTCCAGGAGTTTTTGCAAGGGTATCAGCTGATTTTTGTTGCTGCTTTCTTGTTGTGGTTTCCTGTGACAGGATGAACGCTACTGTTGTTTGCTTTTGTCTGCATTGTGATGATTGTAGCATGTAATCTTCTTTCACGATGGAAATAGACACGTTAGCTAGTGAACACGGGGGATGGGGTGTGTGGGCGTGACAAAAAGGAGTTTTGAAATCTCATGTGTTAATTAGCATAGAAAAATCCGTTCTTATTAATCACACATAAACACAGACAGACAGACAGACATCTAGACCCACTCCTACACACCCACTCATACTCATGCACAGAGCGCGCGAGCGCACACACACACACAAACACACACACACACACACACACACACAACACATGAAGTTGGTGGAAAACTTCCCAGTGACCTTGAAGATCTATATTTTGTTAAATGTTTATTTTCTTAAACTGCACAGTTGCCAGGAGGGTTCTCTTGCTATATGTTTGATTTTGGTTCATTATGGTTCATTATTCTCTCTCTCTCTCCCACGGTCTCTTTCTCATTCACTCACTCCCTTTTTTAAAATTTCTGTTTCTTTTGTTCTTATAATCTGTTCAGTAGCAACAGATCATCTTTGATCCGCTTATCCAATCAGTATTGTAACACAAGTGTTTAGTGTGATGAAGCTCTCTGTTCATGTTTATTTCACTTTAAATTTTTACTTGTATTACTTCAGCGGAACTAGCCACATTGTAATTAGAGGGAAATCAAGGTAATACAATTTTTTTTTTTTTTTTAGGATTGTTGAACATTAACGGCCATATTTTGTTGAACATTAACGGCCATATTTGGTTTTATTTTTAGGATTGTTGAACATTAACGGCCATATTTGAAAAAACTGTCATGACTTGCGTGACCATGTTTGGGTTTGTTGGTTGGCCTGTAGTGTGCATACCATTTTGACATCACATTGGAGACTAATGAACGAGTGTCAAAGGCAGTGCTCAGATGGTAGCCACAAACAACAAAGTGTTAGTAAGTGACATAGAGACATGTGTTAGCAGCACTGACAAACATTTCACCCTGTGTGTTGCCACCACTCCTACACATGGTCATTTCATTGCTGTCGCAGGCACTTGTTCGACGGGAAACTGCTGCAGTTCTCCACTCTGCTGACATTCAGTATATGCATCTGCTATTCACTGTGTCTTCAAAGTGCGTGTTTTTAACCCATAAATACTCTGTATTGATAAAAGTGCAATTTCTCCTAGGGATGCAAAGAAGGAGGCAAATGTAAGACAAAACCGATCTTGATTCTTATCTTTCAGTACTCTGTTCTCAGCACTGAGACAGTGTGAGATGGTGTGAGATGAACATGTAGGATGGCTTGACACAGTGGATACATGGTATCCAGCCTCTCAGACTGCTACGTGTTGGGGCCCTTTAAGCAAGCATTCTTTGCCTGCCATGTAATGTGTTTTTTTTTCTCTGTGTATTAGGAGAATGATCTCGGAATGCCCTCTTTATATTATCATATATCCATACAATTTAATTTTTCTTTTTTTTTTTTTCTTTTTACTATGGTCAGCAGATCTCCATAGTGACTTGTATGTTCCCTGATGATTCTGCGGCCTTTGTGGTTTGTGATATTGCCAGTGCACGTTGGACAGGGGTTTTCTGAAGCATTTGCCTCCACTTGGATGTATCCTTTGCAGCTCTGTGGTCAATAGTCATGGTTTGCATGGATGCAAGAAGATGGGAAGCACTGGCACAATGGCATACAAGGAGATTAGTCTACAAAATATATATTCTCTGTGGCAATTGTTTGTGTTTCCAAGCTGTAGGGATTACATCTTCACAAACAAAAACACTTTGAGTTAATTTGTCAGGAGGAAAGGATTATATGGGATGGAGATTTTTTCATAATCGTGCCTTTTTGGCACCCACATTTTGTCTCGGAACATTTTTTTTTTTAGCTCCCTTTCAGGAGTCTGAAAGACTGTGATGCCTGAAGGTTATGATGTTGTAGGCAGTCCTCACACAACCTTGCATCATGTGACAACAGTGTAGTGTAGGCATCAAGTTCCATCTTGTGTCAGACACTTACTTGCTTTAGGCAGACTTCCAACCCATGGCACTGGCTCTGAAACACAAAAGATGATGATGAAAAGTGGGACATTGGGCCTTCAAAGGAAATTTTATTGTCTGTTTTCTATTTGTCTGCAATGAATAGAACTCTGTGACTTCATACGGGACCCTGTGCTTCAGTGATCAAAGGTTTCTGTTGACTACAGTTGTAGCAGAAAAGAAAACTGAAATACTCTTCAGAGTATAAATGTCTTAGCAGTTGGTTCTTTTTTTTCTGTCAGTCTGTCTCTCTGTCTGTATCAACCGACTCTGAAAGGCTTCTCTTATTTAATGGTGGATCTATTACTGTAAGGAAGCAGTGTTTTGATTGGGCTGCTCTAGTCCTAGGTTGAAGTGTGATCTGTTTGTTGTAAATGCTTTCACTGGTTGCCTATTTCTATTTCTGAAAGAAGTATCCATGACTGCTCACAGATTTATGCTCATATTGATTTCTCAATCTTGCTTAGTTTTACTTACTGATTTATGTATATTATTGCATGTACCATTTCAATTTTCTTTCTTTTGTGTTTCATGGCCATAGCATTTGTTCACATTGATTTTTTTTTTCTTTTCCTTCCAAAATTGACATCATTTGAAATGATTTGTTACTGTTTTCAAGTAGAGCCAATCAATCCTAGGTATGAAGTCTTTGAGTGTTATGCAGATATGATCATAATTTGGCATGTTATTATGGACTGTTGTTGGAAGATAGATAGAAAAGTCGATATTGTCAGCTGTAACCTTTAGACAGCGGGACTAAACGTACTTTGTTTCAGTGACATTGCACACTCAGGATTTTCCAAGGAAGTGGTACAAGGGCGATAAGCCTGATAAAAAATGGTGATAACCATGAAAAAGAAAAGTAAGAAAAAAGTTGAACAAGGGAGATCAGCAGGAAAACATGGTCCTATCTGATCACATCTAATCATTTGATTTGTTGAAGAATTTGGACCACCATTGCTATTCCGAGTCACCTTGATAAGTCGGCTGTTGCGGCAGCCATCTTGTCACAAGTTGTCTTGTTAACTGTTTTGAATGAGTTAAATGGACCTTTCATAAGGAGACCCACACAGTATAAGAGAGAAATGACACAATAAGTATAAGAGAGAAATGAAACTATGTTCAGTAACAGTGATTCCCAAATGGAATATTCTCTCCTGGTTTTATAGATGAAAGATGAACTTGACTGAAAGTCACCAAGGCGCTCTGTTTGGATGACAAATGATATTTCATAGTCTGAGAGAGAGAGAGGGGGGGGGGGGGGGGGGGGGGGGGGGGGGGGAGAGTGGAGTAGTAGTAGGCCAGGTGCCAAGTGCTGCAAGGATATGCAAATGTTGGGAGTTGACGACAGTTAGGCTACATCTACATAGGCTTGTAATGATATGAAGATTACAGGAAATGTAATTGAAATAAAGAAGGCTTGTGCTGCGTTCCACTGAACTGGCGGTGATGTTAAATCGGTTTCAGTAGGTTAATTTCACATTGGGATGTTGTGTACTTTCTTTGTTAGGTTAAATGATGAATTACATTGGATCTACTTTTTGTGTGTGTGTGTGTGTGTGTTGACATTTGTGTGTGATGTTTTGTTGTTGTTTTCTGTTGTTCTGTTGTAGTTGTAATGTTCATTATATCTGATTTCTTTTGTAGCAACATTTAGACCCAGTCTGTGTGTTGGAGCATTATCATTGCACCTTCCACATGCCAGTTGAGGGTTTTTTTACACTCTGGGAATTTTCAAACTGCTGTTACTTTTTACCTTGGAACCTTCCATTTCAGTAAGCACAATCAGGTGTAGGAGACATTTAAAAACAAAAAAAAAAAAAAAAAAAAAAAAAGGAGAGAACATGTGGACTGAGAGAGAGAGTTAGTGACCGAATACAATTATGCTTCATTTAGGGTCTGAGAGACAGATGTGTCTAGTACTGACTGACTCTCTTGATGCTCTGTTATTTGTTTTTGAACTGTTTCTTTTCTTTTTGTTACACAGCTGCTGAGACCTTCGTTAATTTCACTCTTGTGTGCTACCAGTCATGCGACCAATACAATTATGCTTACATTTATGGTCAGTTTGTTCTCAGTTTACATATTTTTACATATGTATACACTTACTGATATGAGGCTTTATTAGTTCATTCTTTTTCTACTGATTTATTGTTTTTTTTTTTTTTTTTTTTTTTTTTTTTTTTAACACACACATAAGTGGTGGGGTGCTATCAATGATGTAAGAAAGTGCACAGGACTGAATGAAAAAAAAAAACGATGGATTTTTTTAAAACATCATTTATTATGATATTTTGTTATGAATGGGAACTGTGCTTTGTTATTGTTGTTTTTTTTTTTTCAAGCCATGAATTCAAGCCAGAAAGAGAGCAAAGAAGATGAGATGTGTGAATGTGATACCAGTAATGAAAACATAGTGTTAACAACATTGCTTGCTTGCATGTTATGCACATGTTCACACACACACATCACTCACACACACACATCTCTCTCTCTCCCTATCTGTTTTGTCTTCATATCTTATATCTGTCCTCACCCTTCTTCTCCTTTCATGGCAACTGTGTGTGTATTAATTTATTACCTGAGAGAATTTTTTTCCCCTTTGTGCGCTTGACACTTTTCCCTTCAGTATTTCTAAATGTTCTTTTTTCCAGAGTATGCACGAATAAGAATAAGCGGGTCTTGCTTTGCAGTACAAAAGCTAGCAGTTATACCAAACTTGTTATTGATATATATATTAATATTATATTTCTGGATAAACACCAATAAAAATTGAAAAAAAAAGTATTTGTATCTTGGCTGTGTCTGTTACCTAGGTTTCCCTATTTGTAATCTTGGCTGCTCTGTACCTAGTTGGTCCTTGGTGACTGGTCAGTGTGTGTGTGTTGGTCTGTCACACATAAGGTGGCTGGTCAGTATGTGTGTGTGTTGGTCTGTCACAAATAAGGTGACTGGTCAGTGTGTGTGTGTTGGTCTGTCACACATAAGGTGACTGGTCAGTGTGTGTGTGTGGTCTGTCACACATAGGGTGACTGGTCAGTATGTGTGTGTTGGTCTGTCACACATAGGGTGACTGGTCAGTGTGTGTGTGTGTTGGTCTGTCACACATAAGGTGGCTGGTCAGTATGTGTGTGTTGGTCTGTCACACATAAGGTGGCTGGTCAGTGTGTGTGTTGGTCTGTCACACATAAGGTGACTGGTCAGTGTGTGTGTGTTGGTCTGTCACACATAAGGTGGAATGGTCAGTGTGTGTGTGTTGGTCTGTCACACATAAGGTGTGGCTGGTCAGTGTGTGTGTGTTGGTCTGTCACACATAGGGTGACTGGTCAGTATGTGTGTGTGTTGGTCTGTCACACATAAGTGGCTGGTCAGTGTGTGTGTGTTGGTCTGTCACACATAAGGTGGCTGGTCAGTGTGTGGTGTTAGTCTGTCACACATGTGAATGGTCTGTGTGTGTTGGTCTGTCACACATAGAGTGACTGGTCAGTGTGTGTGTGTGTTGGTCTGTCACACATAGGGTGACTGGTCAGTGTGTGTGTGTTGGTTGTCACACATAGGTGGACTGGTCAGTGTGTGTGTGTGTTGGTCTGTCACACATAAGGTGGCTGGTCAGTGTGTGTGTGTTGGTCTGGCAGTGTAACATTTTCCATGCCATTGCTCCAGCACATCACTTTGAACTGAAAACCCTGAAAAAATGTGAGCTGTACCTTCAGTGGTATATTCCCATTTCTTGATAGTACTGTTCCAGCCTTTCTCTTTGCTGTGTCACATGTGTCAGCTGTAACAACTGACTGATGATGGAGATGAGAGAGAGAGAGACAGGTGGTGTCCCACCTCGGTAATATCCAGCAAAGCAACATTTAGTTTACCAAGTTTCAGTAAAACGATGCACACAGAAGCAGTGTCCCACATCAGTGATCAGGTTTGGAGTTATGTGCCATGGTTTCAGTATGCTAGCAAAAGTTTCTGTCATATGGTTTGTTGTTTTCAGGATGTAATATTTTGCTAGAGGGGCCTGTGGTCAATGGTTAATGCATTGACCTGCAGAGCTGATGGTTGAGAGTTCAAACCACTTATAGGGTAAGATTATTTTTGGTTTGAAAACTCACTGTGACGACCCAGCAGTAAAGGATACCTGTTTCAGTTCAGGGAAGGACAGAGGCAGCAGAAGGAGAGAGATGGGCTTCGCCTTTTACCATGTACCCTGGATGTGGTAAGCATCTGATAGTTTGCTGCCCTGATGGCTAATATCTTAAGGGAATTTTAACCTTCAAATATTTTTTAAATGGTCAGTTTCAGCTGTGTCACCAGCATTTGAACGGTGGGTCACATTTTCACCCACCAACATATTACCTTCTTTGTCCACACACACACACACTCACACACATACACAAACAAAACACACAAAGACACACGCACAAAAAACACACACAAACACGCACACACATACACACACACAAAAACACACACACACACACACACACACACACACACACACACACACACACACTCAATAAGTAAACCCCCAGAGGGAACTTGACATACATTCATATATACACAGACAGACAGAGAGAGAGAGAGAGAGAGAGGTCTGATCAACTGTTAACTAACGTTATCAAACTAGCTATACCGGTTCACTGCTGCAATGAATTACAGACCACTTTCATAGGATAGCTTGATCAGATATTGGTGCTAAACTGTACATCACTTCATTGCAAATGGCCTGAGAATTACAGGGACAAACAGTCTACAGATATGACATTTACACTCAGCATTCACCCTTCAGCCTCCTGCTATTTAGAAAAAAACACATGATGTTGAATCACACAGGTTCCCAATGACATGATAACTAAACCAACGTCACATCATGCACTATTGCTTTAATGGGAGTGAAATGTCGATGAAAACAACAGCGCATGGTGATGTTTCCAAATACATTTAAATCATTTCTTTGTTCTGTTTTTTTTTTTCTTTATGTGGTTGAAACATGTTGCTTCTTTATTTGTTCGTTCCGTTTATATAGTGTGGTTATCTTTCATTTGCTTGTTTACCATCCTGAAAATAGGGCAAAGAACCCAACAGAATAATCTGTTCTCAAATGATTGTAATCTTCAGTTAAGATATGCTGTTATCTAGCATGTCATATCCATACAGGAACACTTGTGACATGGAAATCTGGTGTTTCAGTTTCATCAATGAGGTGTCACTGTGTACAGACTAGTCCATAAATGTTTACACCACATCTGCTGAGCTACGAGATCACAGTGCGCAGGATTTACAGCAGATGGATAAATGTACTAAGGTCTAAGATGAAAGCATTTAAGAAGAGGGTCTCATGGATACAATTAAAGAATGTCTGACCTGCGCATTAGCCCAACACAATTGTCAGACCTTGGATGCCTATCTAACATTGTCTGCACCACTATTATAATTGTATGTGCATGTTTGTGTGTATGTGCACATATATGTGTTTGTATGTGTGTGTGCGTGAGTGGTTGGCCCATGTGTATGAGGCACTCTATAAATGTGCATGTGCGCATGTTTGTGTGTTTAATCTGTGGGCTTGTGTGAGTGTGTTCCTGCATGCACACATGTGTGCACATATATGTGTGTATTTAGGTAAGCCTTTGTGTGCATGCCTGCACGCATGTGTGTGTGTGTGTGTGTGTGTGTGCATTTGATTTTTTGTGGGGAACAAAAGTTCACAAGACGACATGGTTATAATATTGATCATCAGTTGATAATGACAACAACAATAACAACAAAAACAGCATCAACAACTGCAATAACAGTAGTAACAATGAGGAGGAGGAAGAAGAGGATTGTAGTGGTTATGATATTGACTGGGATGAACATGCTGAAAATGAGTAGAATTGGAAAGATGATAATGATGATGATTATGATGATGATGATGATGATGATAATAGAAAGTGGTAAGACAATGGATGGCAATGATAGAAAAGATGGACAGAGTGGAAGAGAGAGCGAGGGACAGAAAGAAAGAGATCAAGTGGCAGATAGAGAAAACGAGACATACTCCATAGACAGGAAAACAATGACAGACAAAGAACTGAGAACAGAAAGGAGAGAAAGTGAATTTCAATACACACAGGAATCATATACAATAATACATACATGCCACTCAACTTTGCAGTGACTGAGTGAGAAACAGACAGACAGATCTATGGGCAGAGTGGGAGAGAGACAGACAGAAGAGATCAAGAGACAGAGAAACAGAGACAGAAACAAGAAAACAGTGACAGACAACTGATTAAGGACAGAAGACAACATGAATTTCAGTGCAAACACATCATCATGTCCATCCCCATGTGGTATTACACATTCCTTGAAATAGGAACAGTTTTCTTTAAATAAAACATTTCAAGCTCCTAGTCCTAGGTCTATACACATTACTTAAAAAAAATCACAGATGTTGTATCTCATGACACATATTCACAGAATCAGTATTGTTCTTAGTGCCATAGTTGGCTATGTCTAAACTTACAAAATCATTTTGTTGTACAGAACAGTACAGTTGTAGTGGAGAGTGCCGGCAATCGATGAGGTGTGAACTTTGTTTGTCTATACTATTAGATTTATGATAATGTTATAATACACTTTCAAAACAAACTACAACTGACACATGAATTGCTCGCTATGTTTGCTGGTCTTTATAGTAAGCCACTGTATTTCCAAGCTCCAATTTAGATTTGTCTGCTTACAGCTACATATCTGACTACATTGTACATATTTACAAAAAAAAAAAAAAAAAAAAAAAAAGTGTGCTTTAGATCTGACCACTCACAATGTCTCTGTTTCTGCATTATACTTCTCAGCATTATTTACTGTTGTCAAACCGCCATCAGAGTTTCTACTGCATAAAATGAGGAGA
>JADBJO010000327.1:142500-155000 GCA_016801955.1 Conus betulinus | reverse complement strand
CACCATCATCATACAGATTAGGTCACCGGTTCGCTCCACATTAGAAACCATTATGGTCATGCGATTCTCTGCCCTAACCACTCGACCGTATCCGGAGTAGCTCAGCCTGCCATGGGGAAACTCTAACAGTGTCACAAACATTAAGTTTCATTTTCATTGATGGATGCTTCCCCGGCAACGTTACTCCTAACACTGCAGGAGTCTGCGATTCCCGGGCCTGGGCTGCACCATAATGCTTTCTGACAGTCGAGTATCGCCTCCTCAACGACAACAACAACACAACAACAACAACAACAACTACTACTACTACTACTACTACTACTACTACTACTACTACTACTACTACTGCTGCTGCTGCTGCTGCTGCCAGATATCGAACTCCCGTTGCCTTGCGGGCGCCAGTCTCACAGTGACTTGAGTCTAGAACTCCGTTCCACGTCAATGCCAGCCAAACATGTGTTCCAGTGACTGGCTCCTTGGTGAACTGAGATCTCATAGCGTCTTGTAGCGCGCTGACGCTGGGACTAGCAGCATGGGTGTGGCTGTGCATAAAGGAATCAAGATCAGCTGATGAGAACGGCAACACCAAAGGTGACACACAACGGGACGGCAAGAGGAAGCATTCCTAGAGTAAATGTCCGGCCACGAAGTTCTTCTTCCTTCTGACTCCTAGTTTTGGAGGCAGAACGTCCCTCCCGTCACGGCCATGGGGCCATTGGGTTGGTGTAGTATCACTAACCAGAAAGATTCCAAAAAGTGTAACAACAATAACTATAACGAACGGTCAGTATGCATACTGATTCAGAAATTAAAGATGATGCATGAATCATTCAGCAGGAATTTCAGTTAGTATGTTACAGGACAGCAAACGGATTAAAGTTATTAGACTGTTTAGGCCAAATACAGAGCTTCGCCCGGCCATTTACTGATTTTGCTGAGTTAGTAAGCATCGGAGGCAGATTGTGATTTTTGAACGGATTTTTTTACTTATCACTATCATTGACACATTGTATGACATTTCATATTATCATATTAGCAACAACAGATCATTACAAAGACCAATTGCCCATAACTAAAGGCAAAGATAAACATGCTTTCAGCTTTTTAATTTTTTTTTTTTTTTACAATATCGCGAAATTTCCCAAGTAAAAAAAAAAAAAAAAACAAAAAAAATCAAAACAAAAAAAAAAAAAAAAAAAAAAAAAAAGAAAGAAAAAAAAAGTACATCATTACCGATAAGAACAGAGAAGAAAATGTTACAAGAGACAATATTTGCACCTTTGCTGCGAAATGATGTCTGATGATGATTGCTTAGCGGCCGGGATCATGTTAAAGATGTGCTGAGGACAGAGAACCGAAAACAGATCACAGGAACAGGTTGAAATTGAGGGAGGATAAGCTAGGGAAGATTGGTATTGTGGTATGTCATGAAGACAATTGATCCTTTCCGAAGGAAAAATGCTGCTCAGTTTAGTCAGTGGTAGATAACTTTTGGGAGCTGTGGGCAGCAATAGGTCTTTAGAAATCGAGCCCTTGTCATGCAACTGTTCAAGCCCTTAAGTCTTGCATTCTGAAGGCCCTATTTAGGTGGGTCTGACTTCTGAATATCTTTCTGCGGTTATCCCCCGCTTTTTTCTTTCCTTCTTTTCTTTTTTTTTTTTTTTTTTTAATCCTTTGGCCTAGCCAAAATCCAAACCTGCTCTTCCTGGACAATCGAATGCTTCAACGTCAAAGTCGCCCTGAGAGGGATGTAAACTCCTGTCACGTACTGCGAATTCAAGTCCTACTGAGCTCATTGTAGTTCCATCTCGACCGGATTCAGTTGGAACTCTTTCAGATGCTTCTGCCATTGTCTTTTGGGACCTGATTTTATCTTATCAGAATTTACGAGTTCTTTGATTAGCTCGTAGCTAGAAGAGCATGCAGCACCTCTTGGTCCAGTCTTTACGGTCAGGTCAGCACTTAATTAAGGATGGAAGCCATGGTACCTCAAGCTGTGGCTAGAACGACATACTTTTGAGTCTTGTAGATGTAAGCTTCTCCGTTCTGATTCTTATGGCAAAGTGAGTTCAATCAATTTCTTTAGATCGGAATCGTGTCATTTAATGAACCCGGGTGGAGTACTATATCCGGTCTATAGCTGCTCTTTCTGATGATTTCCGGGAGGGTTATCCTTTCTGGAAGGTCAGCTGAACGTTCCCGTTCACCCGCCCCCTACAGTCAATCCCGTTTCACTTGTCTGGATATAGCAACTGTTCCAGACTGTAACATTCTGTTTCCTGCTGTTTAGAGGTGCTGCTGCAGGTCTGGAGGCTTTTTTTTTTATCCTGTTTGTTGTTGTTGTTGTTGTTGTTGTGTTGTTGTGTGTTTTCTGGAAGCACAATCAAATTGACATTTTTGATCTCCTTAAAGACTTGGTCGTGCCTTCATGTTTGGTTAGCGCTGCTTTGCATGAGTTCAGGATATGTTCCACTGTTTTGTGTGTACCCTGGCAGAGTGCACACGCAGGGTCACCTGAAAAAGAAACACCTGAACGTGCTGGGGAGGACCCAGAAAAGCACTGTCTTTACCTGCCTTATGAGCAGTCCTGTACCACCCTTGGAGGCCTGCGCTGTGTTGACGATGGGTACAGGCATGCACAGGACACTCCATTAAGATATCAAGGGACATAACTGCTCCTGAACAGAGGTAAATCAGACTACAGGATGCAAGTCATAACAGCCTTAAAGTAGCATCCCCATGGGTGTACCAGCCCGTATTTCAAAACTGCAGAGCCCACCGGCGAAAAACACCACCCTCCAGCTGTCGAGCACACCCCACAGACCCAGCCACCTCTGCCCACGGACAGATGAAGACAGTGCCACTCCAGACACAGCCAAGTTTTCGCCATACGGTCTTATGTGCCCTCAAGAGAGAATCCAAAGTTGTAGTCTTTCCCACTGTCAACAAGACTTTCCCTGTGGTCAGCGGGTCTTTCCTCACCGTCACTGGACCTTTCTCCAGGGTCAGCCTAGTTAAGGCAAAGAAGAAAAAGAAACACCCGAAGGTGCTGGGGAGGACCCAGAGAAGCACTGTCTTCACCTGCCTTTTGAGCAGTCCTGTACCATCCTTGGAGGCCTGCGCTGTGTTGACGATGAGTACAGGCACGCGCAGGACACTCCATTAAGATTTCAGTGCACACGCAGGGTCACCTTACATTTATCAATTTACCATGTTTGTATTCGACACCATGAGGTCACATGCAGACCTGAGGATGAGTTTATCATTAGAGGGGCCACACGCCACGACATCCGACACCATGAGGTCACATGCAGACCTGAGGATTAGCTTAACATTAGAGGGGCCACACGCCACACATTTCGTCTTAGCTGCTTCTTTGGAATGGACTTTGTCATGTAAGTTATTGCCCCTGTTGACCTTGCTGGACTACCGTCTAGATGTTCTCGGCATCCCCTTCTTTCTTGAAATCCTGCCTGACCATGCCTCCGTCCACCTGACCATGCCTCCGTCTACCTGACCATGCCTCCGTCTACCTGACCATGCCTCTGTCTGCCTGACCATGCCTCCGTCTACCTGACCATGCCTCCGTCTGCCTGACCATGCCTTTACCACTTTGTACTGTACTCCTCGACGATTGATTGTAAGGGCAACTTCGGTATTGTAGGCAGCAGTGTGGAGCGCAACATCCTTGACACAGGTGGTTCAGCAAGCCGTTTTCTTGTCCATTGGTCAATATTGGTCTCTGCTGATTCCATTGTGCTTGTATCAATATACCAGTACTTTGGGATCAGCATGAAAACGAATGCACAGACTTTGTGTTAGCAATGTTGGTCTTACTTGCAGACTTCCCTCTGCCAGTTGCCTGGCTTCCTTTCCCCTCTTTATGTCTTTTTTTCTGGGAGTCTTCATACCACCTTCCAAGGCACTTGACTAACTCTTATATATCGGCAACGGGTATTTCACCGGCTTCAGCGGCTTTTCTTTCTGCAGTGAAGGGTTCCGTGATTTCTTTAGTTTGAAACTCATCCTCGACGAAGCGGCTGATTCGCTTAACTGCTTCAATGAGTGTTGCATCGTCCTTGGTGAAAAGAAGTGTTGTATCGTCCTTGGTGTGAAAATAAGTGCTGTCCTTGGCGAAAAGAAGTGCTGTGTCGTCCTTGGTGAAAAGAAGCGTTGCATCGTCCTTGGTGAAAAAAAAGTGTTGTGTCATCCTTGGTGAAAAGAAGTGTTGTGTCATCCTTGGTGAAAAGAAGTGCTGTGTCGTTCTTGGTGAATAGACGTGTTGCGTCGTCCTTGGTGAAAAAAAGTGTTGTGTCATCCTTGGTGAAAAGAAGTGTTGTGTCGTCCTTGGTGAAAAGAAGTGTTGTGTCATCCTTGGTGAAAAAAGAAGTGTTGTGTCGACCTTGGTGAAAAGAAGTGCTGTGTCGTTCTTGGTGAAATACAAGTGTTGCGTCGTCCTTGGTGAAAAGAAGTGTTGTGTCGTTCTTGGTGAAAAGAAGTGCTGTGTCGTTCTTGGTGAATACAAGTGTTGCGTCGTCCTTGGTGAAAAGAAGTGTTGTGTCGTTCTTGGTGAAAAGAAAGAAGTGTTGTGTCGTCCTTGGTGAATAGAAGTGTTGTGTCGTTCTTGGTGGAAAGAAGTGCTGTATCGTTCTTGGTGAATACAAGTGTTGCGTCGTCCTTGGTGTAAAGAAGTGTTGTGTCGTTCTTGGTGAAAAGAAGTGTTGTGTCGTCCTTGGTGAAAAGAAGTGCTGTGTCGTCCTTGGTGAAAAGAAGTGTTGTGTCGTCCTTGGTGTGAAAAGAAGTGCTGTGTCGTCCTTGGTGAAAAGAAGTGTTGTGTCGTCCTTGGTGAAAAGAAGTGTTGTGTCGTCGTCCTTGGTGAAAAAAAAGTGCTGCGTCATCCTTGGTGAAAAGAAGTGTTGTGTCGTCCTTGGTGAAAAGAAAGTGTTGTGTCGTCCTTGGTGAAAAGAAGTCTTGTGTCATCCTTGGTGAAAAAAGAAGTGTTGTGTCGTCCTTGGTGAAAAGAAGTGTTGTGTCGTCCTTGAAGGCCTTGCTGTCCATTTCCAGGGCGGCGTAGAGGCAGCGTCGTTATTTTGAGAGAGAGAGAGAGAGAGTTCTTGGTGAGAGAGAGAGAGAGCGAGGAGAGAGAGGAGAGGGGAGAAGAAGAGTTGTGAGAGAGAGAGAGAAGAAGAGAGAGTGAATAAGAGAGTTGTCGAGGTGGAAAGAGAAGAGAGAGAGAGAGTGAAAGAGAGAGAGAGAGTCGAGAGAGGGAGAAAGAGAGTGTTGGGTCGGAGAGGTGAAAAGAGAGAGTTGTGTCGTCCGTGAAAAAGAAGAGAGGTCGTCCTTGGAGAGAGTGAAGTGTTGGGAGGAGAAAGAAGTGAGTGTCGTCCTTGGTGAAAGAGAAGAGTTGCGTGTCATCCTTGGTGACAGAAGTCAAAGTCGTCCCTTGGTGAAAAGAAGTGCTGGAGAGTGAGGAGAAAGAGAGTGTTGTGTCGTCCTTGGTGAAACAGAGTGTTGTGTCGAGGAAAGAGAGTGAGAGAGAGAGAAGAAGTGAGGAGGCTGAAGAGCACTGCTGAGCTGTCCATTTCCAGGCAGAATCGGCATCTGACGGGACTGCGACCAGAGATACTTCTTGAGAAGAGATTGCTTTGCCAGTTTCCAGAGAGTTCTAATGTGTTCTGCATTCTTGTGTGGTGAACCTCACCTGGAAGGAGAAAATAGTCTTTCAGCTGGCGTAGAGGCAGCGAAGATATTTGAGAGAGAGAGAGAGAGGAGAGAGAGGAGAGAGAGAGAGAGAGAGAGAGAGAGAGGAGAGAGGAGGAGAGAGAGGGAGAGAGAGAGAGAGAGAGAGAGAGAGAGAGAGAGAGAGAGAGAGAGAGGAGAGAGAGAGAGAGAGAGAGACAGAGTGAGAGAGAGAGTAGAGACAGAGTAGAACAGAGAAGAGAGAGAGAGAGCGCACACACACACACACACACACACACACCACACACACACACACACACACACACACACACACACACTCAAGGTCAAGACATTCTGTATGTGGAAAGAGAAAGAGACTGGCGTCTTTATTGATTTGATGGACCGACGGATGTAATCACTCAGAACAGATCCATAGTGGCGTCTATGGCACTATTTCACAGGCAAAGAAAACAGCTGCTGAAGTAAAATGGCGTTCGTTCCCTTTTTTCACCTCCACCAGAAAAGCCATTGAGATTTGATTACACACGTTATGCATGTAAATTTTTTCATGGAGAGAAAAGCAATCACACGTACGTTCTTTGAATACTGGTATCTTTACAAATGTACGCAAAGAAAGGAAGTAAACGTGATAATGCCAAAAGGAATCAGCACTGACAATGCATTAAATCAACAAATTCACAAACTGTTGAATTCTTAAATCCTCTTAAATCTAAAACGTTTTTTCTTAAAAAAAAAAAAAAAAAAAAAACAACCAGCCAAACAAAAAAAACCATTAAATTAAATTGCATTTTAACTTTCAACCATGTGCAGGGATTTGATGCTTAAGCGACGAAAATGTTTACCACTTCGTTCACTAATCTGATACAAACAGTGATGAGAGAGCAATCATAACCAACCAGCCTTGTTCTGTGGTCCATTCACTTATGCATCTTCAAATATGTACAAACAACAAGGTCACTGTTGTCATGCAGTAGAACAGGTACCGAACTGACTCACTTCTGCTGTAACGCTTTTTCCAGTGTGCATTTTGATCTAGGTGATGCCCCTTCACATTCTTTTGTAAAAAAAAAACAACATGCTGTACGGAAAAGGACTGAAGAGTGATGATTAGATTGGGTTAGGGAGAAGGGGCTGGGGCTGGGGATTGGTGTGGTTGACTAATTAGATAAGTAGAGGTTTCAACTGACCTACTAAAAACGGGTAGGGATTTCATGTTAGATTACAAACAACAGGTCACTGTTTGCTGCAGTAGAACAGTAAAACACTCACTTCTGCTGTAACGCAAACAGTGAACAACTAGGTGATGCTAGGAAAAAAAAAAAAAAAAGAACAGAGAAATTAATTTGAACCAGATCGAATCGAGTGGCTCATAAATTCATTCGGATGCGAGTGGAGATAAGTAGGGGTGTTAGAATCCGATAGCACTGGTGTTAGTCCGTGGTGCCAGTTCCGAACCCGAACAGGTTGCCGCTGTTGTCGTCATCATCATCGTCAATGTAGTCTAACGGGTTCGAGCTGCCGAGCACTTCCTTGGGCCGTGGTGCCATCGCACTGACTGGTGGTGCTTGTAGGCGTAGAACTCCTCGATGGACATCGTGTCGTAGGCGACAATGCCGCACATGTCAGTCTTCACCGAGCATTTCACGTCGGCGCAAACCTGTCGGAAGAACGCAATGGCAGGAGAGAGGGGTGGGGATGGGGTGGGGGTGGAGGGCCATCAGAAAACATAGCGATTTGCGCACAACTGTATAAAATCAACCAGCCAGCCAACCAGCTTACCCTCCACTTTCCTCCCATATATATTAACCAGCTAACCAGCCAGTCCACCAACCCACAAATCTGGCGATCTGCATTCAGTGACGGTTCCCATGATAACGATTCCCGCAATCATTTTTACCAGAATAACATTTCTCATCAGTGAGTTAGTTCCAATTCCCACACTGACGTTTTCCTGCGATGAAAAGACAGACTTCCAATTGTATAAAAACCGTCTACCCCGTAAAACAAAAACAAACTAACGAGCGAGAGAGAGAGAGAGAGAGAGAGAGAGAGAGAGAGAGAGAGAGAGAGAGAGAGAGAGAGAGAGAGAGAGAGAGAGAGAGCGCGTCGCTATGGCAAATATGAATCCTTTGTAGAGAATATGTCCTGCGTGTGTTGGATTAGAATACGAACTATTCATCACACCGAAGTGACTGGGGGCAGCAGTGCAGTGTCTCTTCTGGTGGGGTTTCCTGAAGACAGACTGATCCTGTATGCAGCCACAGTTGGTGCGGCTAGCAGAACCAAGCAGGGGGCATAAGGGGAGGCTAGAATACACCAGAGTTGGGAGTAATGCCGCTGAGGGTGCGGTGGGGGGGGGGGGGGGGGGGATAGAGGATACGGGTGATGGGACGGATAAAACAAGTTGACGACATGCCTACAAGAATGATACATTGTCTGCTTGATTATTTCCCATCTCGCGGCAGGTGACCATTTATAGCATACCTATAGAAAGAGAATTCATTGCTTCGTTTTAAATCATCCCACAGCATGTGAAAGGCACAGACTCAATTTGTGGCGTGGTGGGGAGAGTGAGGGACACACGACTTATGGAGTGGGGGGGGGAGAGTGAGGGACACACGACTTATGAGTGGTGGTGGGGAGAGTGAGGGACACACGACTTATGGAGTGGTGGGGAGAGTGAGGGACACACGATTTGTGGCGTGGTGGGGAGAGTGAAGGACACACGACTTATGGAGTGGTGGGGAGAGTGAGGGACATACGACTTATGGAGTGGTGGGGAGAGTGAGGGACACTCGATTTGTGGCGTGGTGGGGGGAGAGTGAGGGACACACGACTTATGGAGTGGTGGGGAGAGTGAGGGACACACGACTTATGGAGTGGTGGGGAGAGTGAGGGACACACGACTTATGGAGTGGTGGGGAGAGTGTGAGGGACACACGATTTGTGGCGTGGTGGGGAGAGTGAGGGACACACGACTTATGGAGTGGTGGGGAGAGTGAGGGACACACGACTTATGGAGTGGTGGGGAGAGTGAGGGACACACGACTTATGGAGTGGTGGGGAGAGAGTGAGGGACACTCGATTTGTGGCGTGGGTGGGGAGAGTGAGGGACACACGACTTATGGAGTGGTGGGGAGAGTGAGAGACACACGACTTATGGAGTGGTGGGGAGAGTGAGAGACACACGACGACTTTGTGCGTGGTGTGGGGAGAGTGAGGGACACACGACTTATGGAGTGGTGGGGAGAGTGAGGGACACACGACTTATGGAGTGGTGGTGGGGAGAGTGAGGGACACACGACTTATGGAGTGGTGGGGAGAGTGAGGGACACATGTTTCGGATCTACTCTCCACTACCCCAACCCCTTTTTTCACTCAACACATTCACACAGTCCAGATGATCATAACATCATACGTAGCAGAATCTTACAGTGCATTTTTGGGGAAAAGGAGAAACGCTTAGGAATCGTCAGAGAAATGCTCATCAGTAAATATTGCTGAGAGTGTGAACATTATACGCTTCCCCACACTTTTCACCTTTCAACCTTCCCTCTGTCACCTAAATCCTTTCTCCGTCTTTGCCACCCCCCCCCCCCCCCCCCCCCCCTTCCCCCCGTTTGCACTTTTTGAGTTTTCCTAATTGGTATACCTGAATGAGAGAAAGCTGCCCGGCTATATCCCCTCAATCACTGAACATGAACAGACTAACGAAAGGGAGAATGTCTTACATCAATCAGCTGAACGACTTAGAGCTGTTAAAGCGGACACGGAAAGAAGAATCCAAGCCATAGAAACGAGATGTTTCCGCAAGGCGTTCACTATCACATATACTGATCATACCATCGATGAATGTGTTCACCAAATCATCAAGCAATACATCGGATCAGATACAGTTGGACAGACCAAGAAAACTACGTTGATATAGCCACGTGAAAAGATTCCACAGCTGCCTAAGTCAGTCCGCCCAAGGGAGACTACCTAGATATGTGCACGTAGCAAGATCCCAGACGTGCTAAAACTGTCCGCGCGGGAACTGTTGAGGGAGGGGGACGCTGGGGGAAAAACAGAGAACCAAAAATGGTAGACTGCCTCCTCTGTAGAATGATCAGCGAAAACATTTGGTTACCCACATGGCTCTTCGTGGATTTGAATTTGAACTAGAAGAAGAAGAAGAAGGAGGAGAGGCAGAAGAAGAAGAAGGAGGAGAAAACTATAAAACAAACTTTGCAGCTTGTGGATTCCTTAATGACGTAGCGAGATACGACACCGACACCGACGTTTCATTGTGCGTTTGCGGTTCCCGTTCGTTCAATACTGGAAGAGAAATGTCATACGTACACTTCCCCCAACTCCGACCTATACGTCCTCTGACACCCTCCCCATCCTCGTCCTCTATCTCCTATCGCAGCTGCACCCCCCTCCTCTCTCTCTCTCTCTATCTCCTCCTCCTCTCTCTCTCTCTCACACACACATGCATGCGCGCGCGCACGCATGCTCACCAATAAACACACGCACACCTTGATCATCCAAGTCTGCAGAGAGAGAGAGAGAGAGAGAGAGAGAGAGACTCACGGCGAAGCCACGTCCATAAATCTCGGACATGCTGACGCCTTTGAGTCTGCCTTCAATGGTCGCTGTTTTGGCATTGGCCTGCAGAGGTGTGGACACCACAGCGGCCGTTTGTCTGGACAGATACCAACGGTATTCAACGTAAGCTTGATTTGTGAGCTGAAAGGGTGTTTTGTGCAGCAAAGATCAAAATCATGTCGTTAGCTATGATCACTGATCAAAAGAATTATCGTTATAAAGTCTAATGAATGCAATTGGAGGCCAAAACACAAAAATAGAAGTTGCGAGTACTGAGCCGCCTGGAGAACACAACAAACACTGAAGTAAGAAGCCTTGACCAGTCGGTCTTCTTTGTGCCGGACGATGTCAACGAACAAACGTCTGTTTGTTTGTTGTCATCTTTCAACATGGAGAAGTCCAACTGGCTCTTATTTGTTCTTATTGAAAAAAAAAAAGGATCGTTTCAAGCCCCATGTGTTTTTACAGAATGTTTCTGTTTATATTTTCTCTCTGATGTCTATAGATTGAGGTTATTCTGGTATGCAATGTATTTTTTTAGAGCATTACAACAAATGGGATGATTACAATTTTCCACACAGACATTTTGAAATCGTCATAAACGATGGGGTTTCAAAGGAAAGATGGTAAGAGAGAGAGTAGGGAAACTAATTCACGAACACTGGTACATAATACATTCTACGATGAAAAATAATATAGACTTATTGTGAAAGGTAAGAATGATTCGTATTAACATGACCGAGAACAACACGGACAATCTCTCTCTCTCTCTCTCTCTCTCTCTCTCTCTCTCTCTCTCTCTCACACACACACACACGCAAGCACGCACACACACAGATACACACTCACGCAAATTATACACACACACACACGCGCGCGCGCGCGCGCGCACGCACATCAGAGAGAGAGAGAGAGAGAGAGAGAGCCAACCAGCCAGCCAGGCAGAGATGTTAAGCACATAGAGCAGTCAAACTGAACGGCTGGAGACCGACTCACTGTTGTTGAAGGTAGACATTGGTGGCCTGGATGAAGGGATTTCTGGCTCCAAACACGGATCCGAAAGGACTGCCAAAGCCCCCCAACTGTCGTCCGGAGCCGTACGGTAATTGCAGCCCTCGCCGCTGGCTTCTGGGTACGTAGGGGTCTCCAATAGCAATGCAGGAGCCGGCGGTGTTGCCATTCGTCATGATCACCATGGCAAAAGTGCCCTGCCGGACGGAACATTCACACACACACACACACACACACACACACACACACACACACACACACACACACACACACACACACACACACACACACACACTATTGATTACCCATCTAGGAATACCTTGTTTTATCCTTATTCTTATTCACCTTGTCATTGTTATCTTTATGGGTATCATCGTCATAACGATCGTTATTATGATTGTAATGATAATTGTCATTTTATGACTAAACGATGTTTTGTTAAAGGGCTTCCGATAGTGTATCTGCCAGATTCGCGGAGGGAATACACCCTGTAAATGTGTTGCTGAGGGCTGCCACACACCTCTGGCATCAGCTAAATGATGAAGGTCAATTAGTTTTATCACATATTCAAAACTCCACACACACATCGAATTGACAAACTTGCATGTACAGTATGTAGAGTTGTAATTTTCAGCTGGTTTTTAACTGGTAAATCATCATCCTTAGAAAATAAAACTTTGTCATTGTTATACAGATTTAGTACCCACCTTTGCCCCCTTCCCCCCTTCTTTTCCCCGCCCGCTCCTCTCCTCTTCTTTTTTTCTTCCCTTCTTTTTTTTTTTTTCCTCTCCCCCCTTTCTCCCCCTCTCTACCCCCTACCCCCTTTCCCTCCGGCTCCCTCCCCTCCTCTGTCCTTGTTTCTTTTCAGTCGTTTCTCAGTAGGCTCCTTCTTCTTGTGCGTTCCTTATCTTTACATTCCTCCTGACTTCCTGTCTCTCCCCTTTTGTTCTTGTCGCCCCCTTAGTAGGACCCTTCTACGGGACCTCCCAAGGCTTCTCTTCCTCCTTCTCCCCTTAGCACTTTTCTCATACAAGTCCTCTCTTTACGTCTCTTCCTTCTTTCCCTCCCCCCCTTCCCCTCCCGCCCATCCGCCCCCCCCCCCTTTTTTTGTCATTGGAAGTGTTGTTAGCGCCTCTCATCATGACCTCATGTCTATCTTTTGCGTTAATGCTCTTATTTTTGCCTTTTTCTGTTGCGCC
>JADBJO010000327.1:130000-132500 GCA_016801955.1 Conus betulinus | reverse complement strand
TGCTTTCCTGGAAAGCTCATGCGTTTTAACTCCTCAGGTGGGTTTTGCGGGTGGAGGCGTACATTTTTACTCACTCGGCACCACAAGATACGCTTTAATCAACAGTTGCTAAGAAAATTAGGTGTCTCAACATGTCAACTAGACAGTACTAGGAGGCTGATTTGTGACTTGAATGAGCGCTTGGGTCAGACTCAAATATCTTCAATCGCAGTCTGTCCTTTGCTGAGAAACATACATAAAAGCCGTTGACATTTGACAGTTTATGCCTCATAATATCAGTAAATCATAAACCACATCCTAGACACACACACACACACACACACACACACACACACACACACACACACACACACACACACACACACACACACACACACTGCAGTTGTTTAAATGCCAGAAATAATTGTTTCATAGGTCAGTTTTTTCTAACTTCTCTGTGAAGTCTGCGGAGAAGTAGATCATTATAATCTTAGGCTCCATTAAACAGGCATAACTGATAACCTGGAACATCTGAACTCTTACAGCAGCTAAAGCCGTTGTGCTTTGAAAACGGTTTTTTTTTTTCATCCCATGACTGGTGGGTGAAAAACCGTGACAACAGACACCACCGTCAGCTTGACAGAGAACGACCTCATCCGCACAAATTAAAGTGCTGAAAGCCATTCAAATACAACACTGACGTACATGCATATGCTGTAAGACAATCCGCTTATAGCTCATTGGTAGAACGCCGGACTCGTGATCCTGGGGTCGCTGGTTCGAATCTCCGCCGGGCCGTTTCGGTTCTGGGGGATTTTTCCCTCGGATTTAACATTGGTTCTGACTCCATTTCCCATACAGTCCTTCGCGTGAGACTATAAACCGAGGTTCCGTGTGTGAACGCACGCATAACATCTTGCGCACATGTAAAATCCCATCACCAACTTTCGGAAGAAAAGGTCAGTTTGGCCGTTGGTATGGATGACACATAGTATGCACCCTGCATGAGAAATGGAAAGAATGAAGGAAGTAAGGATATTGAGTGAACGATATTGGACGACACTGACTGGATGACACAGGAAACGACTGAATGAAGCGCCAGCTGGCAGCTCTTCAGTCGGCACTACCCAGGTGGGCAGCCCGTTGTGTAAACGAGTGTGGATTGTACAGCGGTTAGAGCTTGGTCTCTAGCCGAGAATAGGCGCTATGTAAGTATTCATTATTATTATTATTATTATCATTATTATTATATTATTATTATTATTATAAGCTTTTGTTCAATTTCACGAACCCTGGATAGTTAATAGACAGTTCATCGAAAAGGAACGCAACAACTAAGGAACATTAGTGTGCTTTCATTTACTGATTTGGGGTTTAAAAAAAAAAAAAAAAAAAAAAAAAAAAAAAAAAAAAAAAAAAAAAAAAACTGATGACGTAAGGTCGTATTTTGAGGGCAATCAAACACAAATGCACTTCTCTTATTTTGTTCATGTTAAAATCTGCACTGATTCATTCTTCTGTCTATAGTATATACCATCATTTAAAGAAAATTCAGACTCATGTTTTCTGTTAGAAACTCACGATATAACAGTGTGATTTCATTAACATGATAATAGGCTTAAAGTCCTTCTGATGAAGCGGCTGCCTCATAATTTTTTACTCTTTTGAAAAATAAAGTCACTCTTTTGTGTCTTTTTTTCTATCTTTGTTCTGCAGCTAGAATTCCGAGGTTCACCTTTACACATGCAACCGTTTTCAATCCCACCATTGAGGTAACCACGTTCCGTCTTCGGGGATGGCATCTTTACACGATGCAAACGTGCTTGAGTTTTGTTGCCATGTCGTCTATACCACAGGCACACGGCGGTCTACTCTTTTCCGAAGATGGGGGATGGTACTTACGATGTGCCAGATGTTTCATGCATGCGTTCACACACGGTTCCTTTCTTTGAAGATTCATCCCAGGGACTGGGAAGCGATTGAAGTTTGTACAGAGGCAAAGTCCAGAGAGAAAATCTGATTCAGCCTGTTTGTTTCGAGCAAGAATAGAACCCAAGACCTTAGAAAGAGAATCTGACATCTTACCCACTAAGGCGGCTACCTTACGCATGTAACACGTCAAAAAAAAAAAAAAAAACCCAAAAAAAAACCGCCACGATCAAACACTGTTTCAAATGCAAATTATAAAAAACTGTTTCAAATGTAAATTATCAAACACAGTTTCAAATGTAAATTTCCAAACACTGTCTCAAGTGTAAACTATTAAACACTGCTTCGAATGTAAATTATCAAACACTGTTTCAAATGTAAAATTATCAAACACTATTTCAAGTGTAAATTGCCAAACACTGTTTCAAGTGTAAACTGTCAAACGCTGTTTCAAATGTAAATTATCAAACACTGTTTCAAATGTAAATTATCAGACACTTCCAAATGCAAATTTACGATCAAACACTGTTTCAAGTGTAAATTTAGCAAAATCGTTCACATTGAACTGCAGAAGAGACAATATCAGAAACGT
>JADBJO010000327.1:115000-125000 GCA_016801955.1 Conus betulinus | reverse complement strand
AACAGTTTCGCAAGACGAGAAAGCATCTTGGCAACTTTCTTTGACATAAGAAAAGCGTCCGAGTAAGTAAGGCATATACGATTTTTTTTATATAAACTGAAAACGATTGGAAGAAACGGAACCATGTATGATTATATAAAAGTTTCCCTTCAAAGTAGGATTATTCTAACGAGAATAGAGCATACATATCCCACCACTAGAACACTGGAAATAGGTCTTCCAAAACAAAAAAAAAAATCAGTATTATATCTCTAACATCATTAACATCATTTAATATCCTAATTGCAGATAACGAAGGCTCTTCAAAGACATAGTTTTAGTATAGTTTTCTGATGACATATATCTATGGACGAAAGTCACTATGAAAAGAAAACTCCCATTAAGATCCTTAAATTACATAAAGATCAACTATCAGCATAAATTAAACAATATCAGTAATTTCTTACATGAAAATGAATTGACACTCTCGGTAGAAAAAAAAAAAAAAACAAACCTATGCCTTTTATCTCTGATATGACCCAGAGAAAATTTCACAATTTACCCTGAATGGGTCTGTCTTACAATATGTCAAATATGTTAGATTCTTATGAGTATATCTAACGTCAAACCTTTCACGGAACCATCATATTAGATATATTTTGAATAAAGCAACAAAAAGTTTAAACTTTATAAAGATCATAAGCAAACAAAATTGGGACAAGATAAAGAAAGTTTAACACTCCCATCTACTGCTCTTGTGCGGTCTAGATTGATTTATGCTCAAGAAGTCTTCTTCAGCGCTCCACAGGATCTACTTAATAAGTTACAAAGTGTAGACTGCAAAGCATACAAACTTGCTCTTGGAGTTCCCACACATACATGTAACATTCGGATATACTATGAAACTGGAATTTACCTTTGAACAAGTTTCGAAAAGTGTCCTCTTCCAAACTTGTTTCAAAGAAACTGTTCAAAAAAGTTTCTGTACAAATGAAGTATCTTTAAATTCAGAGACGATCTTGCTAAAAGAAACAAAAGACATGAAATCAACTAAATCTATTCAATCATACACATGCACTCTTCTTAAAAAAAAAAAAGAAAAAAAAAAACATTAACCAAAGTAAAATGGCTGTCAACCCGCCCTTTCCTCCCATTTCCAAATGGAAACAAACCAAAGGAAATTATAACACAAACTATACTGAACTGAACAAAAACCTTTTAGAAAATTATGTAAATTCTCATTTCGAAAATCAATATAAGGACCATCTTCAAAATCTTTACGGATGGCTCAGTGTTAAATGACCATAGAGCAGAAGCAGCTTTTGTAATACCAAAGTTAAAAGTGGAGGAATCATATTATCTTGGCAAACGCTTGTCAATCTCTACTGCAGAATTAGTTGCTATTCCAATGTCGCTTAAGTATGTTTCAAATTCTTCCATAGAAAATTGTCCACTTTTATTTACTATGCAGTGATTCAAAGTCAGCCTTTTTTGCCTTACAGTCTTTAAATCCAAAGATCCGCTGAATGACTATTACATAAGTTAATTACGTGAACACATCTCCTGCTGATGAAAAGAATAAATGTGACTTTCTGCTGGGTGCCCTCACATTGTGGAATCTCAACAAATGAGAAAGTTGATCAAGCTGCTCGAAGAGCAGCTCGCAATGCTGAAGGAACGACTGCACTGAGCATTCTGTTAGACCTGTCAGAATGTTATACTTTCATTAATAGAGCATCCTTTAACAGTTTCAAGAGGTTATTGAAAGACACAGACAGTCAATATTATCACGATTGTATAGGCCTGCAATCAAATACTGACATCCACCCCAAGACTCAATCAGACAAATTCGAAAGTACGACATCTTGAGAGGTACTAACTTTAATGCATAGGATGCGTTTAAATTCACTTCGAACCAAATTCAGCAAACGTGTTACGTGTGTGTGTGTGTGTGTGTGGGGGGGGGGGGGGGGGGGGGGTAAACTCTTAGTGTACGTCACCTATTACTAGATTGTCAAATAGTAAAGAATACAGTGCACAAGGCTGGTATTAATATTTCACATGATAAATCGAAATCGACTCCACTAAAATTACGTAAGATGTTAGATAATAATGCTTTTCTTTGTTCGTTATGCCATCTATTACGCAGTCCGGTAGCTAGCTATCTTTAACTTTCAACAACACTTCACATACAAAAAGAAATTACGCGCGCGCGCGCGCGCGCGCGAACACACACACGCACACACACACACACATACACACACACACACACACACACACACACACACACACACACACACACACACGCACGCACACACACACACGCACGCACACACACACACGCACGCACGCACGCACGCACGCGCACGCACGCGCACACACACACACACACACACACACACACACACACACACACACACACACACACACACACACACACACATACACACACACACACACACACACACACGCGCGCGCGCGCGCGCGCGCGTTTTAAAAAAAAAAAAGGCAGAACTGGGATAAAGAGAACAAAAAATGGCGATGTAAAAAGGACACGGCATGGAGAAAAAAGGGAGAGTACTCTGTTACTGAATTGTGGGAAGCAAGTCTCCAGGGAGG
The DNA here is from genome assembly GCA_016801955.1 of Conus betulinus. Taxonomy (NCBI): domain Eukaryota; kingdom Metazoa; phylum Mollusca; class Gastropoda; order Neogastropoda; family Conidae; genus Conus; species Conus betulinus. The sequence continues at coordinate 122,402 of JADBJO010000327.1, read as the reverse complement.
AAACGATCATCCCGAGAAGACCCATCAGCACTCTTAACACGTTTATTTCCCTTCTACCGTTTTCTCTTCTTGTGTTCAGTCGCGCTATTTTTTTTTTCATTCACCACCCCTGCCCTAATACTAACGTTATAGGTCATTCTTTTGACAAATATTATCTTTATTTGTGTTGTGAATTGCAGGACCCATGGCCACATCATTGACCACGTTTTTATTTGATTGTTTGTTTTTGTTTGTTTTTTGTTGTCTGATTGTGCTACATGCCTCGATTATTGCTACATGCCTCGTCACCAGTTGTACGTTCTTTTGTCACACACCTGTACACTTTGTCACACGTCATGTCATAGTGTTGTGTATCTCCACTCACACTGCCACATATGTCACTGTGTTGTGTATCTCCACTCACACTGCCACATATGTCACTGTGTTGTGTATCTCCACTCACACTGCCACATATGTCACTGTGTTGTGTATCTCCACTCACACTGTCACATACGTCACTGTGTTGTGTATGTCCACTCACACTGTCACATATGTTACTGTGTTGAGTATCTTCACTCACACTGTCACACATATGTCACTGTGTTGAGTATCTCCACTCACACTGTCACATATGTAACTGTGTTGTGTATCCCCACTCATACTGTCACATATGTCACTGTGATGTGTATGTCCACTCACACTGTCACATATGTAACTGTGTTGTGTATCTCCACTCTCACACTGTCACATATGTCACTGTGTTGTGTATCCCCACTCATACTGTCACATATGTCACTGTGATGTGTATGTCCACTCACACTGTCACATATGTCACTGTGTTGTGTATCCCCACTCATACTGTCACATATGTCACTGTGATGTGTATGTCCACTCACACTGTCACATACACCACTGTGTTGAGTATCTCCACTCACACTGTCCATACATCACTGTGTTGTGTACGTCCACTCACACTGTCACATGTCATGTCTTGTGAGGTGTACGTCCACTCACACTGTCACATGTCATGTCATCTTATGTTGTGTACGTCTACTCACACTGTCACATATCATGTCACCATGTGTTGTGTACATCCACTCACACTGTCACATGTCATGTCACCTTGTGTTGTGTATCTCCACTCACACTGTCTCATGTCACGTCACCTTGTGTTATGTACATCCACTCACACTGTCACGTACGTCACTGTGTTGAATATCACCGCTTACACTGTCACATGTCATGTCACTTTGTGTTGTGTACGTCCCTCTCACACCGTCCACTCACACCGTCCACTCACACTGTCTCATGTCACGTCACCTTGTGTTGTGTACGTCCACTTACACTGTCACATGTCATGTCACCTTGTATTGTGGATATCCACTCACACTGTCACATGTCACGTTATCTTGTGTTGTGTACGTCCACTCTCACACTGTCACATGTCATGTCGCCTTGTGTTTGTGTACATCCATCTCACACTGTCACATGTCACGTCACCTTGTGTTGTGTACGTCCACTCACACTGTCACATGTCACGTCACCTTGTGTCGTGTATCTCCACTCACACTGTCACCTATATCATCTTATGTTGTGTACGTCCACTCACACTGTCACATGTCACGTCACTTTGTGTTGTGTACGTCTACTCACACCGTCCACACGTGCATGACCCTTTGTGTTCCCACATGTCACTGTTTTGTTCATGTATAGTCACAATGTCCACCCTAATGCTATTCTGTCTATCTGCCTGTCTGTCTGTCTGTCTGTCTGCCTCTCTCTCTCTCTCTCTCTGCCTGTCTGCCTCCCCCTCTCCTCTCTCTCTCTCTCTCTCTCTCTCTCTCTCTCTCTCTCTCTCTCTCTCAGTTTATCCCTCTCTGTTTGCCTGTCTCTCTGTCTGTTCGTATCTGTCTCTTTCTTTCTGTCTGCTTTTTTGTGCCTGCCTGTTTTTCTGTCTTCTGTCTGTCTGTCTCTCTCTCTCCGTCTGTCTGTTCTCTGTCTGTCTGTCTCTGTCTCTCTGCTGCATGCGTGCCTGCCCCCCCCCCCCCCCCCCCCCCCCCCCCCCCCCTCTCTCTCTCTCTCTCTCTCGCTCAGTCCCTCCCCCTCTCTGTCTGTCTGTCTGTCTGTTCGTATCTGTCTCTTTCTGTCTGCCTTTGTGCCTGCCTGCTTGTCTGACTTCTGTCTGTCTGCCTCTCTCTGCGTCTGTCTGTCTGTAACCGTCTGTCTGTCTGTCTGTTTCTCTGTCTGTCTGTCTGTCTCTCTCTCTGTCTCTCTGTGTCTCTGTCTCTGTCTCTGTCTCTCTCTCTCTCTCTCTCTCTCTCTCTCTCTCTCTCTCTCTCTCTCTCTCTCTCTCTCTCTCAAATTGCTATACATTGATGTTAAACAGGAGATTACATTCCTGGATTAACAACAACCAGGTGTTTTCTGATAACCAAGCAGGATTCAGGAAAAACTACTCTACTGAACAGATATTTACATTGTATGCGACCGTTAAGAAATGTATGTCTATGAAGGGAAGGAAATATACGCTGCCTTCGTGGACTTTAAAAAGGCCTTTGATTCTGTTCGTCATGACAAACTTTTAGAATGCATTAGAAACCAGGGTGCCTTTGTCTGCTATGTATAATTCATTATTGTCATGTATACGGGTAAACAATGAACTGTCTGAATTTTTTTGCGTGTCCTGTTGGTGTTAGACAGGGGGTGTGTTTTGAGCCCTGTGTTATTTTCAATGTTCATTAACCAGTTAGCCAATAGTGTGAATGAAAGAGGTAATCATGGTGTTCAAATTTTGCCTGACATAGTACAACTTTTTATTCTCCTCTTTGCTGATGATGTTGTTCTACTTTCAATCACACAAATTGGTTTACAAAGGCAATTAAATATTTTGAAAGATTTTTGCGAGAATATGCAGTTGACAGTTAATACGATAAAACTAAAGTAATGGTCTTTAGGAAAGGGGGCTCTCTTGGAAAACGTGAGCAGTGGTTTTATAATGGCTCCAAGTTAGAAGTGGTAAATAGTTATTGTTATCTGGGTTTCAATTTTAAAACAATGATTAGTGCAAAAAAAGGAACGGATCACTTGGTTACGAAAGGAAAGAAAGCAGTGGTTGAATTAAATAGGACTTTCAGTAAATTTAAAGAAATGAACAATAAAACCTTTTTCAACACATTTGACGTGAAGATCCAACCCATTTAATTATATTCATCCGAAATATGGGGATAAATAGATTAGAACATATCGAAAAAGTTCATATGTTGGCGTGTAAAAGATTTTTAGGGGTTCCAGTCAAGACTCCAAATAAAACGGTATATGGTGACCTGGGTAGATATCCGCTTTATGTTAACTCATGCACGAATTCCATTAGGAATTGGGTTAAACTGTTACATATGAATCCTGATCGGTTGCCTTATAAGGCGTATCTAATGCTAATGGAATTGGACAGGAATGGGAAGGACTGTTGTGCGTCAAAAAAAAGAGAAATTCTATGCACAACTGGTTTCTACATATTCTGGTTTCAACAAGGTGTAGGAGATAGAAAGGCTTTTTTGAGTATGTTTAAACAGAGACTAGTAGATATGTTTATACAAGAATGGTATGGCGCTATTCGAGATAGAGACAGATACGAGAGTTATCGAACTTTCATCGTCATTTTTGACAAAGATAAGTACATGTGTCATATGGATGCGTATTGTTTTCGTGTTGCTATTGCTCAAATAAGGTTAAATGTTCTATCACTCAACAACAATGTTTATAGATATAGTAATCGAGTTCAAGATAAAATGTTTCCTTTTTGTAAATAAAAAAAACTGAAAATGCAGCCCATTTTTTGAAGGAGTGCATTATGTGTAATGACTTATGAGAGAAGTTTCTTCTAAGTGGTCATGTTAACACTCCAGTGCATAATCTTCTTGAATCAGAAAACAGTGATCTAAGACACAATTTTTCTAGGTATGTTTTTCATGCAGGTAATAGATGGCAGAAAATGATAGGTAGGGTAATTATATAATCACTTTACATGTGTACATTTCAAACTTCAATGTTCTGGAAATTGGTGATTATCAAACAGTGCATGGTTTTGTTAATGGTGGTAATTGTTTTCATCTTCTCCATATTTGATAAGTCCATGACTTGTTTATGTTTTGCATGTCCTGCACATGTATTGTGCTCAGTGCCGACTATTGCCCAGTCCTCGTGCCCCGTCCCCTGTATTGTGGCCCAAGGCCGATATGCAGTAAACAGGTTCTGAGTTCTCTCTCTCTCTCTCTCTCTCTCTCTCTCTCTCTATCTCGCGCGCGCGCGCGCGCGCGCGCATATATTGCATTTATAATTAATGCGCTTGATGTACTCCTCAGTACCAGCGTCCTGAGATCCATTTCTGCAATGAGAGTTATGTCACCCTCATTATGACTGCTATCTGTGGAGCACTGTTTAGGTGTCTGATGTTTGGTCACGTTTGAAAAAGATATATATTTTTAAAATGCACCTGTCTTTTTCAAACTGTGTATAAGATAAACTTGACTTTGCACATTGCTTTGTCTGTTTATTTGTATTTTGCATCCCCCTGCCCCCCCCCCCACCCCACACCACACACACACACACACACACACACACACACACACACACACACACACTTCTTCTTCACGCAATTTTGGTCTGTTATTATGAAGTGGATCAGTATCTGGCGAAATTAACATCCTATCCCCTCCCCTCCCCCTATTTTGAGGTACCATTTTTCATATCTATACATTATAGCTTAGATGCACAAACGCATTGCTCAGGTTGTACTGACACCGTTCTCACAGCTTGAGTCCGAGGGTGAGCGGTCGAGGTGAGGGGTTTGCAATACTGTTGAGAATTACATATAGGTTGATGGCATTTGATTTTAACACGGCAACTCTTCCCAGACGCGGAGTTACAGTCCTTGGCTGTCGCGTTTTAGACAAGAGTTTCAGTGGAAGACACATTGTCAGAATAATGAAAGTGCATTCGTCAACCTAAATCCTCAATTGTAAATGGAAATCTCAAATGAGGCAGGGAAGAGTATACAGTAAATAACGAACAAGTAGAGTTATTCTCGCTCCAATGATGAATTGTAAATGGAAATCTTAAATGAGGCAGGGAAGAGTATACAGTAAATAACGAACAAGTAGAGTTATTCTCGCTCCAATGATGAATTGTAAATGGAAATCTTAAATGAGGCAGGGAAGAGTATACAGTAAATAACGAACAAGTAGAGTTATTCTCGCTCCAGTGATGAATTAATTACACGCCCCCTAACTCCGTCGAATGTATTCATTTAGAAGTTAGGGGCGTATATCATGGAAGTAAGAGTCACCCTACTTATTCGTCATCTCTTGAACTATCAATTTTTGAAGGGTCTAGAGATGCCAGATTCCGGTAAGGTGTTCATCAACCCCAAACTTTCAAAGCTTGCTGAAAAGAAGATTCAAAGTGGAGAAGCATGATGCCAAACTGAGGCCAGACCAAAAGACATTTGACATGGACTTACTAACTATTACACATTGTTTGAACAAAACGATATGTTATCACTAAGCTCTTTAATGAATTCTGACTGGCTCTCGACTCCCCGTACACTCGTTGGTTTGTGCAAATGTAGTATTGTGTGTTAAAAATGTGTAGGACCATGGACTGAGTCTGATTTTGAGTGTCACTGATGTGTGTTTGTAAACAAGCGTGTGTGTGTGTGTGTGTGTGTGTGTGGGTGGGTGGGTGGGTGGGTGGCGTGCGTGCGTGCGTGTGTGTGTGTGTGTGTGTTGCTACATTTATATGTTTTGTGCATGTGCTTATATCTACAAAATTCAAATTGACAAGCTCGTGTGAATGCCTACTTGTCACACCTATGCTACCATGTATTCTTTTTTTTTTTTTTTTGTATATAGATTTCGGACTCTCGGATTCAAAATGAGTGCAGCGATTCACCCACCCACGTCATTCTCTTTTCCCATCGCTTTGACTTAGGCCATCCTCCTCATCCCTTGGGGTGATTGCAGGGTGTAGTGCATTGAATTTAATGATGTGGGAGGGTTTGGGTGAATGCGTTGGCAGCTATGTGAAAGAGATGATACCTACATGTTGGAAGCATTATATTGGGGGCCGTGTGTGTGTGTGTGTGTGTGTGTGTGTGTGTGTGTGTTCTTTGTCATTTAAGTATTTTACAACAGTCTGCATGACAAGGTAACAATTGATCTACTTGCACATGAGGCATTCAATAATGAAAACACGTTGTCCCAGAAGAGAAAGAAAAAAAACGTCGTATTGTTTCATTTTCTATTATGTTACACATTTCTACGGACGAGAAACTGTAAGCACTTCAATAGCATTCAAAGTGTTTCTCGACCCATTTTCAACAATGGAATGGTATCCAACACAAGTCAGCATTGGATTCTTTCAATTTAATGCCATGAATGAGATATTTTGTTCCAAAGAAAATGTTATTCTTATAATCAAATGATGAGCAAGAGCTTGCAAGACTTTTAGAATCGACACAAAAAAAAGAACGTTTAACAGACTGAGTGGTGCTTTGGTCAGTTACCGTGAAATGAGTGACGTATATTTCATATACCTCATTATACGTGTTTTAATTGTCTTTCATGTGATGTCATCAGTTCTGAAGACAGTCTATGACCGAAACGTCGAAGACTTTTTTTTTTTTTTTTAACTGTTGTTAAATCTGAGCGGCCTTAACGATAGTGTGTATTATTGACACAATAGTTCGGCAGTCAAAAATCATTTGTGTCGTGCAATACAATACCATACAATACAGTGCAGTGCAGCACAACTCAATACATCGTAACACAATGCAATACAGTGCAATTTTTTTAAATCACATTTTTTTCTTTTTCCCACCGTCTTTTCCTCTCTCTGTCCTGTTTAATCTTCACAAAGCAGACCAGCCTAGTAAAAACCAAAACCCCAACAACATTCTTTCGGTCATTCATCCATCAAAACCACATTACAGTGCTGGCGCAATGGCGTTTTATGTCGCTACAAGTTAGAAAAAAAAAAGTTTCGTGTTTTAACGTCACGATCTGTTCATAGCTTCTGGGTACTTACGCATACCCCCCCTACCTCGCCACCTTTCTTCCCCCCCCCCCCCCCACTCCCCGTCCTCCCCTCTGCTTCCCCTTCGCCCGCACCCTCTATCCATTTTTATCTTCCACTCCGCCCCTCCCCACGTAACCACGATTGACAGCTAAAACACCAAGTCACAGTCATCAATTACCTATTGGCAGTTAAAACATCTTAAGTCGCTCACCCATCAATTAGCTGGTTTCAGGTGAGAAGCCACACTTCCTGGTCGTCACGGTGTTTGGAACGTGAACGTACTGCTGATTATAACGATGACAAAGAACACGACGAGGACGAGGACAACGACGAGGACGTTAGTGAAAACTGT
>JADBJO010000327.1:110000-112500 GCA_016801955.1 Conus betulinus | reverse complement strand
AGTTGGTGATGGGATTTTTACGTGTGTGCAAGATCTTATGCATGCGTTCACACACAGAACCTCGGTTTATAGTCTGATTTGAAGGACTGTATGGGAAAAGGAGTCAGAACCAATGTTAACTCCAAGGTAAAAATCCCCCTGCACCGAAACGCCCCGGTGGAGATTCGAACCCACAACCCCAGGATCACCAAGATTACGAGTCCGGCGCTCCACCAACTGAGCTATTCCGGCCCCCATGTGCCAAATTACTTACCAGGATGAGGTTTTGAAACTGAGTAGGGACTAGTAGTGGCTCAGATCCAGGATCATTCTCCCACCCTCTGAAATCCAGGTGTAATAAGCTCTGATTGATATATTATCTCGTTTGGTAAATTCTGAGGATCTACAAGACGGGGGTGATTTTGGATCAATGGAGGGTCGGTCTGCATTTCCATCCCTCGCCCCCCCTCTCTCCCCCCCCTCCCATATCGCCAGGAGTGGGGGGGGGGGGGGGGGGGGGGGGGGGGAGAGTCTTGGCGTGCTCACTCGCATAGGGTGATTTCAGGGCGAGAAATGATTATGGCGGGAAGTGGGTCGGTGTTCGCATGACTCACATTCATAGCCGTGGTGGTGAAAATTGTTGTAAAGTTATAAACTCACATTCCGTATGACGTGAAGATGTCAATTATGAACAAGTTGGATAACTTCCTGTTCTCATGATGAAATAACCATATGCCCAGAAGTCAAAACGAATGGTGCCAACGACATCGATCGCCTTCCATGAATTATTTATTTAAACACGGGGGACACCGAACAAACCAAGAAACATCCTGTTGGGATGTCCTCTGTTGTACGTACTGCATTACATTCCACCATACTGCACTGCGTTGTTTTTTGGTGTGTTTTTTTTTTTTTAAATGACCGAACAGCGTTAAATTCTATTGTAGTGTACTGCATTGTATTTTTTACTTTTCTCTACTGTGTTACAATCTACTGTATTATACTGACGTGTACTTCACTGTTCTTAACCGTGTAACACTCCATTATGCAGCACTGTGGTTTGCTGTTCTGTACTGTATTACACTCTACTGTATTATACTGCACTGCTTTTTCCGGCACTGTTTCTGTTTACACTCGATTATACTGCATCATAACTGTACAAGCGTTCCCGCTGGCTGTTGTGTTTAATTGATCACCTGGCACTCTTGAATGAATTCTAAGAGGTCATAATTAGGCACCTTCATCTCATTGACGTGTGAGCCATGTATTCAATTTCGCAGGTTTCCGTCTGGAAGTCTGTCGCGTAGCTTGCGTGCCTTGTGAAAGGTACGCTGTGCTCAGGGCTATCAGCATTTGGGTGTGTCATGAAAGAAATTGAATTTCTTCCGATTTGACATTGACAAGTAAAAAAAAAACAACCTCGAATATGATTGGTGGGCTAGTGCAGGAAACTGTGTTCTGAGTTTACGTGCACCAAAGAATTTTAACGGTCGACTCCAGTGACAGCTATGTTTTCCTTTTTAAAAGGTCGACTGATATACCTAAGGAGGTTTTAGATTTTATTGTAATATATAGGTTTTGTATGACACTATCGTATTTTACTGTACTATATAGGCTTTGTATGACACTGTATTGTATTTTGTTGTACTATATAGGTTTTGTATGACACTGTATTGAATTTTATTGTACTATATAGGTTTTGTATGATACTGTATTGTATTTTATTGTACTATATATAGGTTTTGTATGACACTTTATTGTATTTTATTGTACTATATAGGTTTCGTATTACTGATTGTATTTCATTGTACTGTATAGGTTTTGTATGACACTGTATTGTATTTTGTTGTACTATATAGGTTTTGTATGACACTGCATTGTATTTTATTGTACTATATAGGTTTCGTATTACTGATTGTATTTTATTGTACTATATAGGTTTTGTATGACACTGTATTGTATTTTATTGTACTATATAGGTTTTGTATGACACTGTATTGTATTTATTGTACTATATAGGTTTTGTATGACACTGTGTTGTATTTTATTGTACTATATAGGTTTTGTACCGCCATGTATCGTGCATTATTGCACTTATTGCACTGTATTGCACTGTACTAAACTACTCTGAACTGCACAGTTTTGTAATACTGTTTTGTGATGCTGTTTTGTAATGCTAATTTGTAATGCTGTTTTATAATGCTGTTTTATGATGCTATCATGTAATGCTGTTTTGTAATGCTGTTTTGTAACGCTGTTTTGTAATGCCAATTTGTAATGCTGTTCTGTAATGTTGTTTTATTATGCTCTTACATCATGCTGTTTTGTGATGCTGTTTTGTAACGCTGTTTTGTAATGCTAATTGGTAATGCTGTTTTGTGATGCTGTATTATTATGTTCTTTTGTCATGCTGTTTTATAATGCTGTTTTGTCATGCTGCTTTCTTAATGCACAGCCTTGCGCCGTTTTGCATTGCACTGATCTGTAGTGCACTGTTCTGTATTGTTCTGAAGTGTACCGT
>JADBJO010000327.1:100000-105000 GCA_016801955.1 Conus betulinus | reverse complement strand
TCTATATTTCGCAAATCACGCCCAACCATCCCCCCCACCCATACACCCACCCACCCAGAGTGATATGCACACATATATACAAACAAACTTTCTGGCCCGGATCTTATTTTGAGTTCAGTTTTGATTCAGGATTTTGATGGAATTGGGAACAAAACTGTTTTAATTCGATTTGCTTTGATTTTTGGAATTTGGAATCTTCGTCCAGATGGTAGAACATTGTAGTTTTCTTTAAGAATATGAGAACTGTCGGTAGCAATGTTCGCAGCTTTTTGTGTGACACGACATTTGTACAGTTTATCTAACAGTTCTTGTTTTTTGCAAGTAATCTTTCCACATGTATTTAACTCCTTCTTTGAAATATTTTTTGTTTTTCAGGCTAAGATATCCAAACCAGCATAAAAAGCCAAAGGACAACACTGATTCTACAAAACAACGATAAAAACATATAAGATGTCCTTTTCAACAGTAAGATACCGAAGTTTCTGAAGACAGTATATTCTAGATTGATATTTTTTTTTGTAGATAAATTGTGTATTTGCATTAAAATTCAGCCTATCACCTAAAATAGTGCCCATATACTTATATTCACTTACGCGTTCCACTTTGGTGTTTTCGATATACAAGTGAGGGACAGGAGCTGGGTTTCTTCGAAAATCAATTACTATCAATTATTCCTTCGTCTTACTAACATTCATATCTAGACAGTTCTCTTTGCACCATGTACAAAAACGTTCACCTCTTAAAAATAAATGGTATCTGAATTTTACAAGTCTTTTAAAGCAGAATCATCTCAGTACTTTATGACAGGAGTGAAAGAAGAACCAGTACAATCATTTGCATGAAGAGTACAGGGGTGAGAACGGTGCTTCGAGATGCACCAGTAAATGTGGTTCTTGCTGATGAATATGTCCCCCCCTCAAAGCGTACGCACTGTAACCTGTCGTCTAAAAGGTTCACAATCCATAAAAATCTATTTTGGGCTGACCGGTAAAGTTAGGAATTTCTTTGCCATAATGTGTGCTTGCATCGTATCAAAAGCTGATGAGAAATCAATAAACAGGATGCGAACAAAACAATCTCTTGTTTTCAAGATGTATGCATGGATGATTAAAAAAAGAGTGATTGCATCATCTGTACTTCTGTTCTGTTTGCATGAGATTGGTATGGATCACAAAGCTGTTTGACTCGAAGGACAAGGCGTTGAAATAATTTCATTACAAGAGATGTCAATGTAACAGGTCTCTAGTCATTCAAAAAGCTAGAAATTTTTTTTTTTTTTTTTTTTTTTGCACAGGACAAAATGTTGATCTTTTTCCAGACGGAGGGCACAAACTCCACAGTTCAAAGACCATGAGAACAACCAGCAGAAAACATACGAAATTGTCCTGAACATGATTTTAATAGATTTCCACATATATTGTCTGGACCTGCAGCTTTACTTATCTTATCTCTTTTGATCAAACCTCGAACAACAGACGGAGAAGATGCACTGAGAGGGAACTTGGACATTTTAAACAGAATTCATTCCAGTGTATAGGACTGACTGCATGTCCGGGTGTGCTACCATCATGTCGACAGACCCAGCAACAAGATGCTGCTCTCACTGACACTCCTGGGGGCTCTGGCGGTAACGGGGGGAGCTGCACTCGACCATTACGGCGGCTACGGCGGCTACGGCTATGGCGGCGGCTACGGCTATGGCGGTGGCTATGGCTATGGAGGCGGCCACTCATTTGGCCATCCTGAAATGAAAACAAAAGGTCAGTTAAAACACTGTTATGAAGGGTCTGGACGACTGGTGAATTTTAAGAAAATCGTAAGGTTGGGGGGGGGGGGGGGGGGGGGGGGGGGGGGGGGGGGGGGCGGTATGATTCTCTCAAATGCACGTGAAATGTTGGAGAAAGAATTGGAGCTCGTGGGGACTTAGACAACGGCATTAATGGTGGCCATGAGAGGTTCTGGCAACTCTAAGATGAGTCAGCTTGTTTTTCCGAAAACGATTGTTAATCAACAGCTCTCTTTGCAACGGCAATGAAAACCATGATGGTAAGTAAACGGTCACTCCATGCTTATGATAATTTTGTCCAAAGATTGGTCGATTTAAAAATTGTGTTACTATCAGAATCACGATACTGAGAATGAGAGAGAGAGAGAGAGAGAGAGAGAGAGAGAGAGAGAGAGAGAGGGGGGGGGCTGAGGATGGGGGGGGGGTGGGGCGCGCGCGCGCGCTCGCGCGCGTGTGTGTGTGTGTGTGTGTGTGATAGTCTGTGCCATCTGAAGACGAAAAGTCTACAAAGACCGACAGCAGCGATCCACTAGGAAAGTGCTGGTAAGGATTATGAGGCTGGTCATTTCGCAGGTCAGAATGATGATCGAATGTCCCGTCTGCACTGTAGCCTGGCTATCAACTGTAACCTGTACACCTTGATCTTCAGAGGTCACGGTCTTCCTGAGCAGTACGTTGCCCGCATGGGTGCTGATCATACTCTTTTTTTTTTTTTTTTTTTTTTTTTTTTTTTTTTTTTGCTGTCCCAACCTCTGCGCCACCTCAGAGGCAGTGCACCCACGCCGCTCATTCAGACACCCCGTCCACAGCCACAGCCCGGTCGGCCCCGCCGCACCCCCGGCACCGGCAATCCACAGGGAGCAGTCAATGTCAAATCGTCAAGAGGCAACCCACCGGAGGAGACACTGCGCTGCTGCCGAGTCACTTCGGTGGTGTTCAGTGGCGTCTGTTCTGATCTAAGGTGCTGATCACATTTAACCCCAACAGTTCTGAAGAAATCTCCAGCATCGTTGTTGAAAAATGCACTGCCAGTGCAATCACATTGCGCCTCTATCACTTACGGTTAAAGTCTTTCCGAAATCACGCTGGTTATTGTTGTACACACACACACACACACACACACACACACACACACACACACAGAGTCTAAGATTAGAAACGTCAACAGATTCCAATACCTTCGATAAACTAGCCATTGTGATCGCTATCCAGAATATAATTTATATTTTTTTTTTATGTATTCGATCATCGTATCTGTCTCCGTCACTTCAGCCTCTACCTTTCTTAGATTGGCCAAAGAGATGATCAGTGCAGTTAAGGCCGTAAAACTTGTCTTCAGTGCAATGACCGGGCCTACACGTTTTCCATTGTGAGAGGCTCGGTAAAAGAAACATGATTTCGGCGTCATATAGAGAGCTCTTCAAATATGGCGTGGCGTCATGATGATGATGATGGTGATGATGATGATGATAATGATGGATGCATTATATTATATTATATTATATATATATTATATTATATTATATTATATTATATTATATTATATTATATTATATTATACTGTTTTGTTTTGTCGATGTTGCCGCAAGTTCTACGAATTCTAGCCTCACCAAGCACGTTCCGATTTCACCTGTGCCCATTAGTTTTTTAGTTTGTTTATCTTTTAGTGAGATTACCCAAAACCCCGACACACAGAAAACAACGAAGCTTGGGGGGGGGGGGGGGGGGGGGGGGGAGAGAGAGAGAGAGAGAGAGAGAGAGAGAGAGAGAGAGAGAGAGAGCGCAGAGCAGCGCATGCAGACACATAGTGCAGATCTGAATCGGGAATCCAATGAACAGGATGACGCCTGAAGCGTATCGATACTCCTCCTCGTTCGACGCCCCCCCCCTCCCCCCCCCCCCCGCCCCGCTCTCGGTATTTCCCTGCTCCATACTTCCCTGTTTCTTGCTTCTCGATGTTCCGCTTGACAGATAGTTCCAGCTCGATACTCCTCCCTCCTCTTTCGCTCGATGCCCCTCCCTCCTCCATCCCCTGCCCCCCTCCCGTCCCGAACGACATTCCACCTACTTCCCTGATCAACATTCCCCTACTTCGCTGCTAAATAAATACCCCCCCCCCCCCCCCTCCCACTTCACTACTCAATACTTCCCCTACTTCGCTGCTCAATACGTCCCCTACTTCGCTGCTCAATACTTCCCCTACTTCGCTGCTCGATACTTCTCCTACTTCGCTGCTCAATACTTTCCCCTACTTCGCTGCTCGATCATCCACCTACTTCGCTGCTCGATACCCCCCCCCCCCCTCCTCCCCTTCCGTTCTATAATCCCTCGTTCACAACAGAAAGCTCTTGTTCTGTGGGCGGGGGTCCAAAAGGAAATCTTTTCACACACAGAGGGGAAGTAATGAGACAATCTAAAGGGGCTCTGTCGGTATGCGTAAAAAAAAAAAGTGTGGGCGGGGGTCCAAAGGAAATCTTTTCACACACAGAGGGGAAGTAATGAGATTGAACAGGGCTCTGTCGGTATGCGTAAAAAAAAAGTTAAAGAGAGAGAGAGAGAGAGAGAGAGAGAGAGAGAGAGAGAGAGAGAGAGGAGGAGAGAGAGAGAGGGAGGAGAGAGAGAGAGAGAGAGATGTTTTATTCATATTTAGGCCATAGCCCCTGATAAAGGGGAATAATCGCACGATCATTCCACACAAACTTTCCCAAACCTATCATAAATTCAGAATAGTGTTTTACAAGATAACAATCTCACGCAACTGAAACATTTAATACAGAAAATTGATAGATGTCTAATTGTTCTTTCACGTTTGCATGCCAACAATAAACGTAGTCGAAACTGGCTTTGAAATCTATAAATCTTTGCAGGAATATATTGTTGTCTTAAGCTGTTTAGTGCTGGACAACATGAAACAAAACGAACCTCATCCTCTTTACTGTTTTTAAACAGTGAGCGGATGAAATCATTGTCATTATGGAATCGATATTGGTAGTAATGCTGAGCAATATCTGTTACACCGAGTCTGAACTTAGTCAATATGATTTTCAAATGTCTATCTAAATTTAGTAACAAATGAATTTTCATGTCAGGCACCGTACGCGATGTTCTGTATACACTGAATCTGTCGTTTTCTTTATACGAAAATACCAGTCCTACCACTTACATAGAATTAATCTTTCCCTAAAATCATGCAAAAAGGCATTTTATTTCTTCC
>JADBJO010000327.1:80000-92500 GCA_016801955.1 Conus betulinus | reverse complement strand
AGTTGGATTAAAATGTAAGCATAAAATCAACAGCGCTGTTTCTTGCTGGTGCAGTCGTCAGGATATATCCTGACGACTGCACCAGCAAGAAACAGCGCTGTTGATTTTATGCTTACATTTTAATCCAACTTTTTTTTTTTTAATATATATATATATATATATATATATATATATATATATATATATACAATCTGCAAATTACAGAAAGGGATTTTTGTGGATTGAAAACATTCTGCAGTAAAACCAGTAGGTACTGGGAAGTCATATTGCTGACTTTGCATATATACTGAACAGACGCCAAGTTTAAATTAGTGGCCTTTGAGACTTAGTACTGCTTTCCTTGTAAGTGCACTGAAGCAAGACCAAAGTAGGAATCCATTATTATGGGAGTTACCATGGGCGATTCTGAATACACTACAAATGTGAAGGTGAAATCAATACCCACTGGAAACCGCCATCACTGACCTTTCAAATACACTGAAAAGATGCAAAACTAGAATGAATAGCCATTGCAACATAGTGCTATCGCTTACGTTGTGAATGCATTGAAAAGAGGGTGTGATAGAATGAGCATGTGTTTTTATAAGAATCCATTTTCTGACCTGACAAAACCCCTGAAAAGATGCTAAGATAGAAAAAAAAATTGGCTATTGAATATTAATATTGACCTTGCCACGTGAATGGATATTTTTTTCAATGACATTCAGTTTTCAGTTTTTGTACATTTCAGGAAGAAAGATGCGTTTGGGATCAAGGGGGTTGCAGTGGCTTTGAACGATCCATACAGCGCTGGCTATGGTGACGGCTATGGTGGGCTATGGTGGCTATGGTGGCTACGGCGGCGGATACGGGGGTTATGGTGGCCCAAACTATGGGATAGCGCCGGTGGGAGTTTCGTACGGGTTCGCTTTAAAGGTGAGAAGTCATTGACTGTCAGTCTGCTTCGTTACGGGAAAAAATCGTGTAGACAGAATGATGATAGAGAAGGTGACAGGTTTGAAAAAGATCAGCCACCTGTCTCTCTTTCCGACATGTACATCGTATCTTGGAGTGGTCAACGTTTTGTGTTCAGAGTAAACAAAGACAAAATGGGAAGGAGAAAAAAACAGAAATACGCTTCGGAAAGAACCATGACTGGGCACAAGCCTGATCTCTCAGCACAAACAACACTTGGGTTTAAACAATGGAATCAAATATGAAAGTCAGTCAAACATTCTACCCTTTCCAAAAGAACAGTATAGGAATGATTGTTGATGATCATTAACGCAGAGGGCTACTTGTTCCGACGGTACAATGTATATGTTTTCGTGTAAGTGTGCACGTGTCTATCTTGGAACGGACATATGAACATTCATATGGATACACAGACGTAGGTAGGTGGAGTGCAAGCACGCCATGGCATCTGACACAAACAAACAAAACATTTGTACTTTTTTCATTACCAAAAAAAATCAAATGTTATGTAATAAAAAGAAAAGGTAACAATCACAGATATAAGACAGGGTTAAGCCAGGGACAGGCAGGATGATAGCGTGGGAAGAACATGTGTTGGGAATGGGGAGAGGGAATGGGGAGAGGGAATGGGGAAGGAGGGGGGAAGCGAGGTGGTAGCGAGAACTCATCATCTTCACAACTGTGCCAAAAGTGACAAGGCAGCAGGTGAGATACGCACAACAGCACAAAGGAGGGTGGGCTAAAGCAGCGACGGCAAGGATGATGATGATGATGATGATGATGATGATGATGATGATGATGATGACATCGACGATGGCAACAACACAATAACAACAACTGTAATAATGGCTACGTGAAAGGGAATAACAATTATCAATGGACAATAAGCTAATAGTACTTTTAAAACACAAATGAAACAAAAACACAGAAACAAACAAAAAAGTAAAAAAAAAGAAAACAAACAAACACAAAAAAAAAACAACGTGTATATAGTTGTAAAGAAAATACAAGTAAGATACGGGAGCGAATGAATAAGTAAATAAAGAAAACGTAGATGATAAAGAAATGAGCATGAAAGAGAGAAGTAACTGTAAAATATACACGAAGAACATAATGAGCAGTATGGACGTGTGTCTGAGGAGAGTGCTGAGGACTAGCGCCGTGGAGATGAACAGTAATGCCATTTTTGGATGTTGATGCCAGCTGGGCAGACGGTTCCAGCCTGGAAACGAGTAAAACGCCGAGACAAAGCATCTGCAGCAAACGGCAGGGGAATCAGTGTAGAAAAGACCAAAATCAGCGTAGAAAAGACCAAAAATCAGTGTAGAAAAGACCAAAAATCATTGTAGAAAAAAGACAAAAATCAGTGAGAAAAGACAAAAATCAGTGTAGAAAAGACCAAAAATCAGTGAGAAAAGACCAAAAATCAGTGTAGAAAAGACAAAAAAAAAGTGCAGAAAAAGGCGAAAATCAGTGTAGAAAAGACCAAAAATCAGTGCAGAAAAGACCAAAAATTAGTGCAGAAAAGACTAAAAATCACTGTAGAAAAGAGACAAAAAAAATCAGTGCAGAAAAGACCAAAATCAGTGTAGAAAAGACCAAAAATCAGCGTAGAAAAGGCCAAAAATCAGTACCGAAAAGACCAAATATCAGTGTAGAAAAGACAAAAAAATCAGTGTAGCAAAGACAAAAAAAATCAGCGTGAAAAAGATAAAAATCAGTGCTGATAAGACCAAAAATCAGTGTGGAAGAGATCAAAATTCAATGCAGAAAAGACAAAAAAAAAAAAAAAGAAAGAAAAAAAAAATCAGTGCAGAAAAGACAAAAAAAAATCAGTGCAGAAAAGATCAAAATTCAGTGCAGTAAGGACCACAAATTCAGTGCAGAAAAGGCCAAGGTGATGACAAACACCATCAAGCCCATTAAAAGAAGATATCAAAGGAAGTGATCAAAATCTGAGGCAGTAAGCAGCTTCAAGCAGCTGGGGGCAGTCTCCACACGAGGACCCCTCTCCGGAGTGGCCCAGGCATCTACAGCGCGTTCAAAACTCGAAACCATCGGAAACATCTCTCTCAGTTTCACGGGGACAACGATGGGCGGACTGGTGATATCCATCTGTCTCCATGCTTGTGAAACGTGGATCCTCACAGCAGATCAACAAAGAAGAATGCAGGCGTTTCCATGAAATCCTATGCATTTCCTTCAAAGACCATAACACACACACACACACACACACACACACACACACACACACACACACACACACACACACTCCTCGGGAATATGGATCCATTAAAAAAAAAAAATCTAGCAGCATCAGCAAACATGCCTATTTCTCTTTTATTCAGGCTACCGAGTACACGCTCTGAGCCATTCTGACGGGAAAGCTGGCTGTAAGAACGTGACCGTGTTGTTTTCCCATGTTAAAAACTGATCCCTTCCAGTAAACGTAAACAAATTCATTGCAAAATGATAGGTGACTCCAGACCTTCCATGTTTGCTTTTAACCGTGGAAATTGTGGTATATTAAAATAAACATGATGATGACAATATGTTAATGGCTTATCATGATAAAGACGGCTGTGGCATAAATGAATATGGCGATGGTGATGATGATAATCTTCACTGAAGTGGAGCACTTTAGCGATGATCAATGCCGTTCTTCCGGCTGAAGATAATAGACGATGGTGATGATGACGACGATGATGATGATGATGATGGTGATGGTGACGATGATGATGATGATGATGATGATGACGACTGAATTCTTGTGAGAGATAATAAATATGATAATGACGGTGGAAGTGGTCGTGTTGATTATTATAATTGTCCTGACAGCGAAATACAGGAAGACGGAGGCTGCTCTTATTGTTGAAGATAATGACAATGATGGTGCTGATAATATCAACCAAGGCTATGACAACTTGGGATGTTGTTGTTGATGGTGATAATGATGACTATGTCCATAATGCCTGTCAGGACGACCACCACCACAAAAGAAAAAGTGTTGGAGATGGACAGATCGCCAGCCTTGACCTCACTATGGGCATGCCAGTGACTCTCCGGTTGGACCACCTCGGCAAATCAAGAAGCTTGAGGAGCTAGCTGGCAGAGGAGTGGTCGTAAGTGTTCGCATTTTTTGTATATTCCACGATGGTGGTGTTCCTTATTACTGCAGAGGAACACACAAGCAGTGGCTGTGCAAGGGAAATGGGCACTACACTGGGCGCCGAAGCTTTTGACTCTAATGTCTCTCGTAAAGCGTGGATTTTAATCCTTAAGTTTTAAGCTATAGGTCCATCTGAACATTTCGATGGTCTGTGTGTTGTCTCGTCTCACCAAAATCGTACTTCCAGCGTCCATTTTAATTTTTTTTTTTTAATAGAAAATAAGGTGAAAAGTCAAGGACTCGTAACTTAAATGGCCGTGGATATAGAGAATGTATATAACTTTGTTACGCCAAGGGCACATTCGGAGTGGTGATGCCAAACCCTCTTCTTTCCCCAGCTTAACCTTCCCTAAGCTGATCAGGCACTCGTTTACTGCTGGGTAGACATCAACAAGATTTGGCATGGAAATCAACGCCGAGAAGACCAAGCTGACGGTCAGCGGCAACGCCACATCAATAGATATGAGTGTCCACGGTCAGCAACCAGAATCTGTTTCAACAGTTCGCTTACCTGGGATCTGTCACTGTCCGTGAGGGACCCAAACCAGACCCAAACAGAACCATACCAGACCCAAACCAGAAATACTCTCAAGAACAGCAAAGACAACCACAGCACTGAAAGATTTAAACCTGTCTATAAAAGGACGAGATTAGTTCCTTGGAACACGAAATCAGACTTTTGCGTGCACTGGTATATTCTATCTTCCTGCACGCGTGGGAGGCACCGACTCTCACGGCAGCTCTGAAAAGAACATCCGAACCATGGAAAGTTGTTAACATCAAAATACTAAACATCGAATACGCTGGTCATAATCACCAGTCAACAAGTGTGTCACACCGTCGGACAACACACAGGACCTTTGGAAGATCCATTGACATCAGTCACAAAAAGAAACCCACGTTGGTATGGCCATATGAGATGATCCAACGGTCCTGCTAGGACAGTCCTCTGGCGGGGGAGAGGGGGGGGGGGGGGGGGGGGGGGGGGGCTGCTGAAGGACGAAGACGAAGGCGAAGGTGATGGACGAACATCATCGCAAAGTGGACAAGGAAAGCAAAATTGCTGAGATACAGGCTTTAACTTACGAGCTACAGAACTAGAGAAACCTGATAGACCGTTGTGCAGTGGTCTGCCCCAATGACACGCCACGGCATTGAGAGAGAGAGAGAGAGAGAGAGAGAGAGAGAGAGAGAGAGAGTACACGAAGTATATAATGCTCTTATTCACTTAAAGCAAACTAGAACTACTGGCCTTGATGGCTTTGACGGAAAGATTCTCAAACTGTCAGCCCCTGTAATTGCTGAAACACTTACTTATATATATAATGTCTGCATTTCTAAAAATCAGTCCCCCAAGGCTTTTTAAACTGCTAGAGTAACGTCGATGTACAAAACAGGTGATCACACCGATCCGTCTAACTTCAGGCCCATTTCTATTCTGTCTGTACTGTCTAAACCATTGGAAAACCATCTAGATAAACATATTCTCGATCACATCAATTCTTTCAATTTATGTCATCAGGACCAATCCGGCTTTAGGGCTAATCACTCGTGCCAAACAGCATTGACAAACCCAGTTGATCAATGGCTTACTAACATAAATAACGACAAAATTACAGGTGTCTCATGGTAGATTTCATGAAAGCGTTTGATGTTATTGATCGCAATCTTCTTCTTAAAAAGTTAAAGGTATACAACTTATCAGAGAATTCGTTAGAACTCCTATCTTCATTTCTTTCCGATAGAAAGCGAATGGTCTCAGTAAATGAATCTGTATTTCCTACATTATCCATTAGTCATGGTGTGCCTCAAGGGTCAGTACTCGGACCTGTCTTATTTTCCATATATGTAAACGATTTACCTCTATTCATTGATAGTCTCTGTGAAATGTTCGCTGATGAAACCACAATACACTGTAGTCATAAAAAAAAGAAAATATATTTGCCAGTTTACAAGAAAGTATAAACAAATTAATCATATGGTCTGAACGCAATCACATGTGTCTCCATCCTCAGAAAGCGAAGTACTTGATAATAACCAACAGACAAAAGCGTCAAAATATTTCTTACGATTCCCTATCTCTTTTTTAAATAATGAAATAGTTGAAGAAGTTGATCATCATAAAGTCCTTGGTGTCATTGTAGACAATAATTTGTCATGGTATTCTCATGTCACAATGCTTTGCAAACTTCTGCCTCAAAAGATTCACCAGCTTTCAAGACTAAATATTTCTTAGACCAACATTGTCGTAAGCTTTTTTTTACTTCGTACATTGAATCTCATTTGGATTACTCTTCTACATTGTGGGATTCGGCCAATTATAACTCTTTAGTCTTCATTCATAGACGGGCTGTGAAACTCGTTCTTCTCAAATCTACAACTATAACTCCCTCTGATTATAAACATTTTAGACATTTTGCCTCTGAAATGGAAACTCATTTATATAACAAAGCAATTTTCATGTTTAAGATAATGTCCAATCATGCACCACCAACTTTGAAAAATAATTTAAAACGAACCTGATTCGCAATGTCAGAAAGATTCAGATACCCCTACCAAGGATTGATCTTTTTACATCTAGCCTCATTTACTCCGGTGGTTGTTGTGGAATGATCTAGTGTCTTCATTTAACGTAATTTCGATTCTAAACGTTTTTCAAAAAAACAATACTTCTCATATATGATGCTACGCTTCCTAAACAGTGTGACTAATGGCAACATTATATAAACATTTCTGTACACGTTTTCAAGATTATTATATGGATTCAAGTACAAATGATGTTTAAATGTATTTGAATGTTCATTTGTGTTCCTTCGTTACCCCTTCTCTATATCTTCTTCTGATGATATACTGTTCACCTGTCCATCTTTCATTGACGTCCTTCATTTCTTTTCTTCTTCTTCTTCTTCTTCTTCTTCTTTCTTCTTCTTCTATTTTTTAATGTATTTGCAAAAGTTGTTTTCTGTGTGTCAAGTCAAGTCCAGTCAAAATTTTATTTTCAGATGGAACATTGAATAAGCAGAGAAACTGCTTTTTTTTACTTCAAGCCATCATAACAAAACAAAGAAACTTGAATGATAAAATAATGAAAACGAAGAAATACAAAGAGTGAAAATCAGCGGAAAAGGGCGAGGGGGTGGTGGTGGGGGTGAAATGTAAGATGGATGAGGAGGGGAGAGGGAATAGGAGGAGAGAGGTGGTATGATGGAGGCGTGGGGGTGGAGGGAGAGGGAATACAAAAAAGAATCCAAGCCTTTTACAGTTATCATATCAAGGAAGTAACAAGAGAGAGAGAGAGAGAGAGAGAGAGAGAGAGAGAGAGAGAGAGAGAGAGAGAGAGAGAGAGCTAAGTTATGCACAATATCAATACATTGTCTACAAAGCATACACACGCATAAACAGACATGTACATTGGCATAAAATATTTACAACGATACATCATCTAAAATCACTGAAGAGTTATTTCAAGGGAATTTGAGAAAATATTGATGGCTAACCATCCATGAGATGCTTTTTCAGATTTTTCTTAAACTGATTTTTGTTCTTTATGTTTTTGAAAGTGATTGGTAGCTTGTTCCATACATTTCCATCAGAGTACAAAAGACTAGATTTATAAAGATTATTTCTTGGTCTAGGAAAGGATAATAAATCTATGTCTATAAGTGTTAGTTGTAAATGAATCTCTTATCTTTTAGGTGCATATCCGTTTGTAACATTATGCATGCATACTGCCTTATTGAACAAAAGTCTGTTGTAGAAAGTTAACATATTAAGTTGTTTATAGTCTTCTGTTGTTAGGGTGCTTGATTTTAGTAACACTAATTTTAATGCTCTTTTATACATTCGATGAATAATTTTCAAGTTGGTTTCACTGCAGTTATCCCATAGGGTTGATGCATAATCAATGATTGATAGAATATGAGCACAGAAAAAGAGCTTTCGAGAATGGGTGTCCAGGAAGTTCTTAATCTTGGCTAATTGAAGTAATTTTTTTGAGAGACTTTTTCCCATTGACGTTATATGGTCGGTCCATGTTAAATCTTATCTATTATTACTCCTAATATTTTATGTGAGTCGACTTCTTCTATTTTTAGGTCAGATATAAACAATGGTGGAAATTTTGACTCATCTTTTGTCTTTTTTTGTCGGGCACATACAAACATGCACTTGGTTTTGCTTGCATTTAAGGACATATGGTTCAACTGAGTCCATTCGATAAGTTTTTTAACATCATTTTGGAGTTTACTAGCTAATCTATATGGATCTGAATCACTGGAATGAAGAGATTTATCATCGGCAAACATTTCGCATTTACTTTCAAGAAACAAGGTAAATCATTGACGTAGACAGTAAACAGTAGAGGGCCCAATACAGAGCCTTGTGGTACTCCATATTTGATAGACATTAAGTTTGACGTTTTATTGTTGACTGTTACTGACTGTTTCCTATTACATAGAAATGAGGACATGAGATTTATGAATTTTGGAGTTAATTTGTAGAGTTCCAGTTTACGCAACAGGAGAGAACGATTTATTACATCAAAAGCTTTTTCAAAGTCTATATAAAAGAATGCCCAGTAATTTATTTTCATTTATACTACATAAGAGGCTATCAATAAGCTGCACAAGGGTTGTATGGCAGGAATGATTTTTACGGAAACCAGATTGATCGTCGTGGAGTAAATTGTTTTTAGTAAGGTAAGAATATAGTAAATTTTGCAAGTGTTTTTCAATAGGTTTAGATAAAGCAGATAAAATAGAAATTGGTCTATAGTTTGATAGAATTGACTTATCGCCAGATTTATAAAGTGGAATTACTTTGGCTTCCTTAAATTTCAAGGGAAAGGTTTGTTTCTCTATGCATAAATTGTACAAATATGTTAGTGTATCAGTAATTATTGGACACGAAATCTTTAGTATTTTTACATCTAAACCATCTAAATCGCGTGTACTTGATTGTTTTAAAGATGAAATACTTTTACTAACGTCCATAACAGTCATTGGTTGGAGGGTAAAGGAAAAGTTAATTTCTTTTAAATCAAGGTAGTGTTTTAAATGCTCAAGGTCATTTTCATTGGACCTATCGTGTGATATAGTTTTTTTCTTTGATACTACCAAAGTGGTTGTTAATTGAACTGCAGTTACATCTGTGATAATTTCCTGATTTCTTGAGACTTGTTTATTATTCAACATGTTAATGGCTTTCCAAATCTGACATGAATCCTTTGTAGAAATTAACATCTTTTGAAAGTAATTACGCTTAGATTTACATTTCATTGAATTTATACCTTATTTCTTTGTTTACGGAATTCTTTATTTGTTCCGGCATTGCTTAACTGATTTCTTATGTTAATTTCAATATCTATTTCTTTTGTTATCCATGGTGGTATTGTTTCTTGTCTGACTCTTCTTTTGATGAATGGAGCATGTTTGTTATACACAGAAATAAATGTGTTAATCCAAAATTCAGTTGCATCATCAGGATCTCTTATTTGGTATATATATTCCAATTGTGCTGTGGCAAGGTCTGGAAGGAAATCTTCTTCCTTAAAGTTTCTAAAGCTCCTATAATATATTATCTTGTGCCCTACTTTTGGAATTTTTACACGGTTTTTGAACCACGTCAGACAAACGGGATTATGATCGCTACATCCACATGGCGGAGAGCACACTTCAATGATGGACTGTTTTTTGTGTTTGTATAAATGTGATCTATTAAGGTACTTGACTGTTCAGTTATACGGGTTGGTATGTCAATAAGTTGTTCAAGACCGTATAAGGTGTAGTTTTGATGCCACTTGGGTTTAGGTTCCATTAAATCTATATTAAAGTCTCCCAAAATAATAGTTTCAAGGCTTAGCATTGTTACTTCATCCATGAGAACATGAAATTATCTTGCCAGTCCAAAGTTTCAGATGGATTTCTGTATAAAAATCCTATAATAAGTGGTTTATTGTTTTTCATACTGATTTCAATCCATACAGATTCAGTCCCATAGTTTTCAAGGCTGTTTAGTTTTTTACAGTTTAATGAAGATGCTACGTACAAAAGTAGGCCTGTACTTTTAGGTTTGCACGGATCAAGTCTAATAATTTTATATCCCGGTATGCTCATATCAGCATTTGCTATTTCTGAGGACAAACGGGATTCCGCAAAACAAAATAAGTGAAAGTTGTTACCACTGTTATGGAGAATAGTTGCAACATCGTCTTTCTTATTTCTTGAGTTGTTGATATTCAAATAGCCTATTCGGAGTCCCTGTTTAGTAGGCCATGTGTCCAAAGTTAACGACATGTTGCAGTTAGTTGTGGACTTAGTGAAGAAGAGTTTTCTTAAATTTTAACCATATATAACAAAAAATGAAATGGAATTTTTAAGAATCTATATGTATCTATATATATATATATATATATATATATATATATATATATATATATATATATATATATATATATATATATATTTACCATACGTACACACACTCGCTCGAGCCCTGAGCAAAGATACCGAGGCCTCGAGCAAATCTTATAGTCAGTCTAAGCAAAATTAAACAATATGCAAAGAAAAGACTAATATAATTTATATTAATCAAAAGCGAAAAGCAAAAATAAGCGAAAATGACAATCAAAGTGCTAATAGACAATATTTCTAGCAATAAACGTTTGAACACAGAAACGTGTTCGTTCTGAGAAAGCAAGAAAAGATGTTTGTGTATTCTCAACACATACAACAAATACCCATATGACACCATTCACTGCAGCAGTGGCCTGAAGCAACTGTCTACAACAAATACAAATAATCTTATTTCAGTTAGTGACTTCCACCACAGTCCAGCGAGATGCAACACTTTCATAAGCACCAATTCCAGACTGTCTTTTCCTTTTCACACACACACACACACACACACACACACACACACACACACACACACATATATATATATATATATATATATATATATATATATATATATATATATACATGCATACATACACATATATATATACACATATATACATACACACACATATATAATCATGATGAAACGTAAACACACATGCACACGTGCGCGCTCACACACACACACACACACACACACACACACACACACACACACACCATTGTGTTTTCAACGAGTAGATTGACGCTGTTACATTTGAGTGTTGACGTAGGATGTCATAAGGTTGAACAAAAACTGATCTGATCGCAGTTATACAGAGCGGAGGGGGGTGGGGAGGAGGGCAAGATCAGAGGCACCTGAAGTTTGTATTGGCAGTGTGTTGTCTCGGTGATAAAAGGGAGGGTGGCGGAGAGTGGAGGGAGGGTGGAAGAAAAGGGCCATGAAGTGAACGATCAGAGGCGCCTGAAGTTTGTGTCGGCATTGAGGTGTGTCTGTGAGAAAGGGGAGGGTAGTGACTCATGGATTCCATTGGTGGATACTCATGAAGTGGGGCACTGTTCTGCTGTCTGTGGTCGTCTGGGAACCTGTTCTGTTGGTTCTGGATAGGATGCCAGTTATTTACATTACGAATTGGACGGTTAGAACTGAACTGAGAGGATACTGGTCCATACCGTCTGGAGTTAAAATCATGAAATTAAGATGGAAACATAAACTGCTTAAAATGACTTGCTAGTTTGGCAGTGCCTGTTTTGCTGGGTGAATCAAGTTGCTGTAAAATGCTAATTTAGGGTTTCCGTTTGTGGTTGTGAATGTGTTGTAGTTATCAATGAATTCTACATTCAGCATTTCGCAAGCTTTTTGCATATTGAGATTGGTGGGGGAAATAAAAGTATTAAGGTGGTGTTTTCCTCTTGCAGGTATTATAGAACTAAGGAATATTTTAGCATTTGGAAAAGTGTGAGAAGCCAGGTGAATAAGGTCGCACCATGTCTGTTTGGAGACTTCTCCTGTCGTTCTGCAATCATTCACACCCACATGCATGATCATCACATTGACATCAGGACATCTACTATGGTCTCGTAACCAGCCAAACAAGTCACCTGTACACATGCCCGAGACACAGATTTTGGAAACAAAGTCTTGTCTTGGCACTGTTCTACGTGTGTCAATGTCTCTGATAACCGAATCACCAATCAGTGCAACAGAAGCTCTGTCAGACACTGACCGTTTCGACAGCATGTCCCGTCACTGTTTTTGTTGTTCAGCTCTGCCTGAGACGAGGTAGGCAGTCCAGAAGCTTTTCTGGCATCATTTCGAGAGGAATGTGTGTGTGTGTGTGTGTGTGTGTGTGTGTGTGTGTGTGTGTGTGTGTGTGTGTACGTGTGTGTGTGTGTGTGTGTGTGTGTGTGTGTGTGTGTGTGTGTGTGTGTGTGTGTGTGTGAAAGGTTGACTGTCATATTTTTGGATTGCCTTTTGT
>JADBJO010000327.1:72500-77500 GCA_016801955.1 Conus betulinus | reverse complement strand
AAACAGAACAACAAAACGAACGACTCAACACATTGCTGAGAAAGGACAATATTGTATCTATGGACTACCAGAGGAAACAGACATGGATGAGACAGGGGAGGACTGTGAACAGATTCTCGTCCAATTACTTAATCAGCATGACTCGTCAAAAACTTGGTCTGGAGACGATTTCTCCTCCTCCGTATACAGACTGGGTCAGAAAAAGCAAAACCAAACACGACCACGCCCTGTCTTGGCAAGTTTTTAAAGAACAAAGATAAACGAAATCTGATCAGGAACAAAACCATACGGATCAAACTAAATGATGTTGGTGTTCGCCTCAATGACGACTTGACAGAAGAGCAGCGTCGCAAATTAAAAGACCTGAAGGCGGAAGGGTATACAGGTTTTTTACCGTGGCTCCAAATTAATCAAATTTAGAAGTCGAAGACAGGATGACAGTGGCTCTGTCAACAACGGCCGTTCACGAGGACAGTTTGACGACAGGGACAGTGGCATGCCAACACACCACAGAGCTCCCAGGACTCTGCCCCGTTCCCCTTTTTCCTTCTTCTCCACAAGAACGGGTACAAACGGACAACCAACTCGCACAAAAACCATCGTCGTGTACGCAGGATGAGGGGACCACAGGCACTGCATAGAGCTGTCATACACCCTTTACCTCTGCAGAGAGCTGTCACACACCCCTTTACCTCTACAAGAGAGCGACGCCAGCGCAGAGGAGGGGGAACGGATGGCAATCCAACACTTGATGCTGGTAGCCAGGGATCACCACGGGACTTTGGTAGTAGTCGTCAGGGGGCTACGCCTCCTACCCAAGGCACCAGCAGACACTTCCCACCGCGTCCCAGGGCATTAAGGGATCGACGTTCTCCTCGTCGACCCCAGCGTCAAACCCAGGATCGCATTAACACCATGCAGAAACGATCACAGACGAAATGACGCCAAATGACTAAGGTTTCCTGTAATCAGTTGACAGCGAGACCCTGACACACAGCGCGCGATACATGTGACAATGTGACACACACTCCAATCACAGATACCATTTAAATAGCAAAAATCATGATTCAGCTTTTGTAGTAGGACCAGAATTAGTACAGCAGTAACTAACGGGCAGTCCAGGTCAAAGGAGACCCGTTTGTGGGTATAAAATCAAACAATAGATGTGTGCGCATTCTTAACTGGAATATTGAGGGCTTGCTTTCTAGGTATCTGACCCTGATTTTATGCACTATGTTCACAGCTTTGACATTATTTGTTTTACTGAAACCTTTCTTGAACTAAGGAAAGCATTAGATTGTTTTCCCAGCTTCATTCAATACATTAGTCCTGCGGCTAACTCTCAGTGCACGGTCGAAACAGTGGTGGTGTGATGATAATGGTGAAACGTTCATTGCAGTCGTTCACTGAGCTACTGGACACATCACAAGATAACATTGTACTAATTAAGTTTCATAAAAGTATGTTGAACAGTACCAACGATATAATATTGTGTGGTGCATATGTGTGTCCCCTAGATAGCCCTTATTATAAACAACCACACGTTTCTGTTAATTCTGGTATCTATCTGATTGAACAATGTATTTTGAATTATATTCAAATAATGAATGATTCGTGTGACTTTTTGATATGCGGAGACTTTAATGCCAGGACGGGAACACTAAATGTTGCAACACATGAGACAGAGGAGACACGTATGATCTGGTCCAGTCAGACTTGTGTGAAACAAGGTCGTCTCAAGATGATACAGTGAATGCTTATGGTCGCCTTCTCCTTGAGTTCTGTAGTGCGTGTGATTTAACAATACTGAACGGAGCATGTGTGCTGGGACGAAAATGGAAGTTTTACTTATGTATGTGCTACTGGTAGTAGTGTAATTGACTATTTCATTTGCTCAAAGGTGCTGAAAGGTGACAATATGGAGCTAAAAGTGGGTGAAATGTTTACCTCACAGCACATGCCTGTAGAGCTGACAATAAATTACAAAGAAATGGTCACAAAGGAAAATGAGACGACGTGTACAGAAAAAAATCGTATGGACTTTAGACGACTCTTTTCATTTTCAAGCAGCTGTGCAAAGTCCCTTTTTTCAGCAAATCTTAGTTGAAGCAACACGTCTTTTACCATTGTCTGTGAACGATGCTGTCGTCTGCTTAAATAATGGGTTGATTAAAGCAGCGGAATGCATGAAGCGTAAAATTTTCACGGGCATAACGTCAAGCCCTTGGTATGACAGAGAATGCAGAGCAGCAAAAAAAAAAGAGATGAGAAAGTGGTGGAGAAATTTTAATCGCTGTAAAGTTAAATCGGCTAAAACTC
The DNA here is from genome assembly GCA_016801955.1 of Conus betulinus. Lineage (NCBI taxonomy): Eukaryota > Metazoa > Mollusca > Gastropoda > Neogastropoda > Conidae > Conus > Conus betulinus. The sequence continues at coordinate 75,181 of JADBJO010000327.1, read as the reverse complement.
AATATAGAATTGGCTTGGCAAATAGCAGACGACAGTACAAGCATTTGCTTAAAGATAAACATAAAACATATAAAAGAAGCAAACTCAATGCGCTCAATATGAAAATAAATGATTCAGGTAAGTTCTGGAGTGAAATCAGGTCTCTAAATCGAAAGACAAAATGCACACCAAACATCAGCACGATTGAATGGTTTCGTCATTTTCGATCTGTATTTAATTCTGTTAATCCTGTTATGGACAACTTTCAAGATAGTGATGAAAGTGAAAGGTATGTTGATGAGCTCGATAGGCCAATTTGCACGGAAGAAATACATAGAAGCATTCGCTCTCTGAAATCGTGCAAAGCTCCTGGACCTGATGGTATTTTTTAGCGGAAATGTTGAAAAGCTCTACCGATTGCATCATGCCTTTCCTGTTGTGTTTGTTTAATCATATATTTGACACACACGATTATCCAAGCGTGTGGAACTGTGCCATTATTGTACCTCTACACAAGACCGGAGATATTGATAATCCTGACAATTATCGAGGAGTGTCTCTAATGAGTATACTTGGAAAGTGTTTGCCAGGGTGTTAAATAACCGCCTCACACAGTGGGCAGAAGATAACGAAAAGATTGCCGAGGAACAAAGTGGTTTTAGATCAGGTTATTCTACTTCCGACAATATATTTGTCCTGTATTCTATAGTGCAAAAGTATTTGGTGAGAAAGTCAGGGAAAGTATATGTTTGCTTCGTTGACTTTTAAAAAAGCATTTGATACAGTTAATCGTAACATTTTGTGGAATGTACTTAGAAAAATTGGTGTTGGAAGTAAAATGCTAAGGATGTTGCGATGTATGTATCAAAGTGTGAGATCGTGTGTAAGATGTCCTGATGTTCTTACTGAATTCTTTGAGTGCCCAGTGGGTGTAAGGGCAAGGCTGTGTATTGTCACCCACGTTATTTTATTTTCGTTTTGATAAATGAACTAGCGTTAGAAGTTGCTTCAAAGGGTGACTTTGGAATACAGTTAGTTCCCGACTTTGTACAGATCTTGATATTGTGTTTTGCTGATGATGTTATTTTAGCTTCATACTGTCCCGGGGATTACAAAATCAAATCGATATCCTCAAACAATTTGCAGACAATTATGATATGAGAGTGAATCTGGAAAAGACGAAAATAATTGTATTCAGAAAAGGGGGATTTCTGGGCCAGAAAGAAAAATGGAAATATGGTGAGGAAGATATAACGGTAGTCAACAGTTATAAATATTTAGGGCTACATTTTACAACCAAGCTTTCACTAACGTATGCTGTGGAAGAGCTGGCCACTAAAGCAAAAATTAAAACAACTCAGCTCCTTAGATGCCTTTGGAAATTAGGAGATATTTCGAGAAATGTGTTCTTTAAGATGTATGACGCTCAGATTGCTCCCATTTTACTGTATGGGTCTGAGGTCTGGGGCTATCAACAGCTCGATGTACTAGAGAAGACACATATGTTTGCCTGTAAACGTTACTTGAACGTAAGTAGGCAAACACCAAACAAAATGGTGCTGGGAGACCTCGGCCGATATCCAATGTATGTTTTAGCGGCTGAAAGGTGTATTCGCTACTGGCTAAGAGTTTGTAATCTGGCAGAAGAAAGACTACCCAGGAAAGCTTATAATATGCTAAACCACCTTCAAGAATTGGGAAAAAAAACTTGGGCGTTTCACGTGAGACAGTTATTATTTGTAAATGGATTTGGAGAGGTTGGTGGTTGCAACAGTGTTGGCGATATGAACAATTTCATTCATATTTTTAGACAGAGACTCGCTGATCAGTACGCACAAACCTGGCATGATAAACTGGAATCAGCAGAACGTTTTGAACTGTATTCTAGCTTTAAGCATTTCCTACGAACAGAACATTATTTGGATTACGAGATATCACGGTGTCAGAAAGAAGCGTATGTTAAGTTTAGATTTGGCATTTCTCCAATAAGGGTGCATAAACTGAGATACAGAAGAGATGTGGTACCAAGACATTTATTATGTCCGGTTTGCAAAGGAGCTATTGAAGACGAGTCACATGTATTGTTTGAATGCAGAGTGTATGAAGTATTTAGAGAAAATGTGAATGCTATCAATAACGCTGAAGGAAGTGTGTCGTATGTAATGTCCTGTGCCGATGAAATGTCTGTGAGACAAGTCTCACGTTTTCTGTACAACGTTTTCCGAAGTAGATCACAGCTGATACAAGAGGAAGAACCGAAGACAGTGTGTGTTCATGCTGTGGAATGATATCTTTGAATGGACAAATTAAGCTCTGGCAAATATTCCGTAGGATTGATGAAGTTAATAGATGGATGCTCGTAAACTTTGATTAATATTGATTGAGGATCTCAGTTATTAACGAGAACTGAAGACTGATCGGAGATCAAGGCGGTAAATAATATGTTAGTGGCTTTTATGGATGATTGATTATTGATAAATGACCAAAGATGGAGGATGACTGATGATGATTGATGACTATTGATCATTTATTTATTATTTTTTTTTTTTATTTTTTTTAATGGTATATATGAGGATAGGATATGGGAGAGGATAAGCGATTTAAGTCGAATTAATGAACATTGAGGATAAATGATTCAAATGATAATGATGACTGATTATCAATATTGATCAGTGGCCTCTATGATTAGGGATTCTTGATTG
>JADBJO010000327.1:47500-60000 GCA_016801955.1 Conus betulinus | reverse complement strand
AAAGATTTAAAACAGTAGGTTTTTGACCGCCAGACAGTGAAGAGAAAGAAGTAAAGGAGTTATATGAGAAGATCTGGGTTGTCAAGGAATCATACAAGCTGCAGTGTTTTGCACTTTCTGAAGACGACTGAGAAGATTCTGGGGATACCAGGTAAAAGAGAATTACAGTAATCAAGTCTAGATAGAATGAAGGCAGAAACAAGGGGTTTTTTGTGGCATCAACAGAGAGAAGATGTCGCACAGAACCAATGCGGCGAAGCTCAAAGTAACAGACACAGCAGACTGTGGAAACATGTTGCTGGAAGGAAAGTGCTGAGTCAAGGGTAACACCTAAATTCCGTGCTGATGAAGTTGTCTGAATAAGGCAATTATCCAAGTTGACAGAGTTTGGAATACAGTCAGAGAAAAGAAATTTTCTGGGTGCAAAAAGAAGATCATTTTAGTTTTTTTTTTTTTTTAATTGTTGAGCTGAAGTTTTTGTAACTGTTATCCAAGATTTTATGCCGTGGTACACGACTGTGTGCGTTGGATTGCAGAAGGCAGCTCAGAGATATCGCTGGATATATATGACCTCCACTAATACGAAATATATTCATAAATTAGTTGATCATTCTTTTGAGGTACAGCATTGAAAAGAAACTAGCATTTTTATGTTTCTTTCTTCTGTATTGTTGCTTCTTTCCCATTTCGAGTTCTAAAACATTTCACTAATGCATAATCCTGAACTGAATTTCGTTCTTACACTGATAATCTGTACCATTATTGACATTTTAAAGATCAGTCTCAACCTCGATCCAGACTACAGCACGACAGTATGTTATAACAGTGTCCTAACTATGTTCACCGAGCTGATCTTGATCTGCTGAGTATCTCTGGCACCCTTTCAGTTCTTTTTCTCAGAGCGGAAATGACGATGATATATGAATCTTCAAATCAGAAATGATAGAAATAGATTTATGCTGGCTGAAAAGATATCAAGATGAAGTAAATCCTCTACATGAATTTCCATTGGCGACCCTGCGAACACACTGAAAAAAAACAACTATGGTTGAATTAATAGCTTTTGATGATTTGCATTTGGCCTGCACATGCACTGAAAAGAGCCAAAGGTAGGATTGATACTACACTGAAAACATGCAAAGCCAAAATTAAAGAAAAAAAAAGTTAGGAAAAAAGTTGTTCGAAATTTGGTGACATTGAAAACAGACTGAGTCTTTCTTTTTTATGGTTTTTTTTTTTCAATGTTTGTACGTTTCAGTAAAAAGAACAGCAGCTTTGGAATCAAAGGGGTTGCAGTGGCTGTGGGCGATCATTATGGCAGTGCCTATGGTGGCAGCTATGGAGGGCTATGGTGGTGCTTATAATGGAGCCCCTGGTGTGGCGTATGGTGGCGCCTCCGGCGCAGACTATGGGACAGCGCCTGTGGGAATTTCGTATGGTTTCATAGGCAAGGTGAGTGGCTGGTTTTACACTGGACAGGTTGGTAAACGTAGAAACAGAACAAGTGTCAGGGATCAGATGATGAAGGAGATTAAACGTTTTCTTATAAAGATGATGCGTCTATCTTTCCAACATGTTTAATGCCTTCAAAGTGACATTATAAACTGCCTACCCACCGTTATACAGTAGCAGTTTTCACGAATCCAAAAATATTAGAGCTATTGGTAATCACACAGACTGCATACTACTTCTTTACAGGCAAAAATTTCACCTCTGATGCCACTGCACAGTGACTGCGATCTCAGGTGATTTCAATACCTTGGTCACTTCTAGTGCAGAGTCATATTGTTCGGCACTCTGGCCAGAAACTGGCAGCTATCCCACTCTCACGCTGGGCCTAACAACTTTCAACCTTGTTCGCACTTCTCGCACGAAGTCCAGCATCTCTTGGGGCCAGTGTGTTTGTGACTACTGTGTTGTTCTGGACTTGGCCTTGCATTCGTTTCTGTGACACAAACAACAGGATTGTTGACATTTTTATTTCTAGTTGCAAAGGGAGGCTACTACAGGTGGAAATCAAGACAGATTTTGAAAAGTATGTGCATGAGTCCGCCTAACAACATGGACCAACAAATCACGAGGCAAAAACGACGACGTTTCGACTTCTTCTTACGTCCTCTTCAGACAAGAGAAAAATCACCCAGGACAATGAAAATTCGGTGCAAGATGGGCGTTGAACAGTTTTTGCAATCGAATGCTGCGAAATTGTTGTCAGACCTAGTATTGAAAAGCAAAGAATTTGAAATACCTTCTTGAAGCACAAATCTGATGCACCGTGATAATGTGTCTCTAGAGATATGGTGATATTGTTTATCGCATGAAATCAACAGGCCTTTCCCTGTCCTCAAAGGTTTAATTTGTGTAAATATTCTTTCAAATGTGTTTACAATATGCAGTCTTATATTTTGAAATTTCACAAGTTCAATGATTTTAAATGAAGTCCACGTTCGGTTCAACACAGGACTGTATACGATTCTGCATTAATGTTCAGACACTGCTATGCCATAAACTATCAAAGTGTAAAGTGTTTGTTTCCGTTGTTCAGTTTACAATGCTAATTGGATCGTCATGCGCTATGGGAGTTGCTTTAATTTCATCTCCTATACATCTGGCCAGCTGGTCACACGTTAAACAACAATATCTACATTCCAGATACTTTGCTATGTATCTTTGCGATGGTCTTTTTTGGAACACATCTTTTACAATTCTACGCACAACCGGGTAGTGATGTATAGTATGAGATTCAGTGGGAGCCGGGTTTACTGATACAGCACATCAGGCAACATCAATTGTGATGTAGCTGGCTTCTGAGATATATAACTCTGCAAGAAAATGTGCTAACTCTATGCACGGAATGAAGAAGCTACAGTTTTCTACAGGGTGTCCCCATTGTTTAATGTAAAAGGTGCATGTCTCTGATGTTGATCTTCTCCAAAACCTCATTATCAGATCAGTTGCCTTCTGCCACACTGTGAACATGCTTGTGTCCTTCCCGTACACATTTGCAGGTCAGGAGTCTCTGGTATTCATTTTGATGAAGTGACTGAGTTTGTCTTGTTACAATGGCAGCATCAACACACTGGTTTGGCAGTGAAGACACGTTGGTGCTGTTAGGAGTCGCTGAAGCATCGGGTACCATACCTATGCTGGCTAGTCTGGTACAACAATAACTCCTGCAGCCTAGTTTTTCCTCATCTTTCGAAGAGTCTGTGTGGAATCGTGCCGAAAGGTGGACACATGTACAGTTTGAATTCCTTCCGGGAGATGGCAAAAGAATCAATAGCTACAGCGCAGGCATCTGATATGACAAGAGACGCACTGAGGTAGCAGAATATTGACTCTGAAGGCAAATAAATCAATTGTTGGCTGAAATTCTAGCTGCTTCAAGGCCATTTGCAACAATAAAACTCCCTATGTTCGACTCTGCATCCTAATTAACTATCTGGGGTTCCTGTCTGTAATAATCTCTTGTCAGGTACATGAGTGGCACTGATCCAAATCTTAGCAGAGACACACTTTGTCCTGAAAACTTCTGTAGTTTCATTAAAAGAAATGTAATGCCTTGTGCCCATATCACTCAAGCAGCAGACGGCTTTAACGTGCTGTTAGTGTTGTTAAATGCCCCTTCCCCTGCAACTGTGACTGAAAAAATTACAACACAAAAAATGCAGCCTTCTGCTCAAGATGATTACTTTTAAACTGCCTCTCATGGGGTAGCCACTAGTCCCAGATTTCTAGCCCCCTTACACACAACCTGTCAACCTAGCATCAGATGAACTCACAAGATCAGGATCACTGCTGCAGAAGTCACTATATACATGATGCATATTATGGTCAGTCCACCACCTGAGTTGTTGCTTGTTCTTCAGTGAGACTGCCATTGTCTGAGCATAGCTCCTATGACAATTGTTGCTTTCCCAGTTTCAATTCCACTTTCTAATGGCATTGCCACTATGCTGCTAATTCCTCCTCCCCTCCCACAGTCACACACCTGGATTGTCCTACTACAGCCCCAGCACAGGTAATCAACAGGGACCAGTCACTGTCAAGTCATCATGAGGAAACCACCACAGCAGACAATGTGCTGCTGTTGGGTCATTTTCGTGGTAGTCAGTGCTGCCTGTTTTCATCCAATATACGCACGACACCACGTGCCAAGCTTCCGTATGACGACAATAATCGCTTTGGAATGAAACCAGTGTGAGTGAGTATATCCTCCCAGAGGACGCCACCACGTCCACCCAACAACAGTCCCCATGAATTTGCCAGTACCTGTGACCTAGAAACGAACTTACCAAGCGCATAGATGTGAGGAAATCAAAATCGAGTGTTATGAGAGCAGGGAATGGAAGATCACAAAATTTGAGACTTTTTAAAATGCTGATCGCTTAGGATATCGATGATGAAGATGATGTTATGGAGTTACATTTTGGACTGGAACTACATGACAATCTCATCCTCTATGCTAACCTTCATACGTTACATCACCGTCAACCAAGCCTGAGAGAAACAAATACCTGTTTTGGTGGTCAGGAAATCTGAGAAAGACTCATGGATACATTCGTTAAGAGGATGGCTACTCTTCTCAGCTGAGTTCATACGAAAACACATTTTGGATAAGAGCCTTTCATGGTAGAAGATTGACAGAAATAAATCGCTTGGATGGGAATTGAACGCTCGACCTTCCAGCCGGAAATCCAGGACGCTAAGCTGTGTGCCACGGCAGCTTGTTATTTCCCATGATCTGCTTTTAAAGCCTCTTCCTTGTCATTCTATAAGTTGTAATAATGCAACGGGCTGTGTATTCCACAATTACCACCATTTTTTTCTATAACATTAGCCACCTGTCGGACCACATAACGTGCATTTAACCATTTAAGCATTTCTGGCAAGCTTGACTGAAATGGTTGGCTCCATCTGCAACCAGAGCCACTGTGACAGATACTGATTTAATACTGACTCTGATGTACTGAATGGACTGTACTGGTGCTGAGACAGGCTTATCGCGATGGGTAAGAAAATCCGTGTTCTGCAGGAGGTGTAGTGTATCTCTGATGGTTTATATGCATTATCAGTTTGTCATTCTAATGAAAAATAGATCTTTAAGGAAAACAATGTATAATCATATGAAAACGCATAAGCAGATGGAAAATGGGCTTATTCAGTTTTGTGATTGCTTTGGTGCGTAAGTCTGCCGATTCAGAAACATCTTATATTCAAAGAGTTGTCCATTCTATTGAAATTCGATTAATGAACTATGTTTGCCATGGACTGGGTCTGAGTTACATACACCCTTCAGATCCTCTAACGCCATATAACCGTACATCTCAGTGAGCTTCAAAGCAGTACTCAAAGTTCGATTTCAACATTTGTGGTACATGACTTCATTGAGCGCTTTCAGCTTGAAGATTATTCTGCATGATTAATCTTTCCTCACCTAATCTTTCCTGGTTTCGGTGAACTCATGTGACAGAATTTCTCCTTTTCATGCCCGATGATTTTTCGCTTAGCGCTGTGTGATAGTACTCTCGCTGCCTTTCAGTGTTGACTGACTGTGAGACAGCATTGATAAGCAATTGCTAAACTGTAAAACTCAATCTTTGCACCCCTACTCAAACTGAGGACTTTTGGGTCTACATTATGCTGTTTCTAGCCCTGTCCATGCATTTTCAGTGAGTCAGCTTCAAAAGCCAATTCATCATTTTTCATAGTGTGTAAATAATAGGAGTAACGCTAGATATTCACACACGGGAGTGATTTGCTTTAAGGATGCTTTTCTCCAGCTGTAAGAAACATCTTCTGTTTGGAGAGAAGTCTTACAGCCAGAGATGCGACGCTCTAAGTGGCCTTTGACCTTGCGTTCTGGAGCCTGTTGAACACCGCCACCCTGTGAGTGCCAGCCCCTTTCTGACACCATTAGCACTATCATTTGCAACTCATTTTTAGGAAGCGATGAGGTCATGGCCAGATCAGATCATTTTTTTTTCTTTGTTCGGCAAAGTTTCCTTATCATCCAAGATTCTACGCAGTGCTTTGTTGACATGTAGTGTGGTGGTCACGCATCTGCACACTGACATTTTCTGTAGCGGCATATCCAAGCATTGCAGGTGCCTCTCTACACCGTCTCTTCGTTTGTGTCACTGCATGCATTAGACTTTCCCCAGACCCGTGTAAGAGTCTGCTAATGGCCACCGCTGATGTTATGATACAGTTCTGAACCTGTGCAAGTTTCAAGATAACTGTTCTTCTTTTGGGTGTCAACTGGGTCCAAATGTTTTCATTAAATGAGGGGATAATCAACACATTGCAATCTTCCAGACAGTCATGTGCGTCCAACCGAATTTTCGACATTTTGTCTCCAAGTGTTGCGACGAAGTGGTCCTTTACGACCTTAGTTGAACTGTCTTACACTCTGGTTCTCAAACTCTCATCTTCTTTGTCTTGCTCTTCAACATTTTGCAGGAATCAGCAGCCTGGCTCTTCAGACTGACTGATCAACATTTTTTTCTTCATCAGACAACTCGCCTTCTTCATGAATACTACTTCACGAATACTACGTTTGGCCAGCTGCTCTTTCTGCCATGATGAGATCAATGCTCTGACCTGTCGGACAGTCTACTAGCAGTTGAAGCACAGACATGGAATAATGATAGGTCTGAAACGCCACCGAGGGATGCTTGATAAATATTAATTGGCTACCCATTCTTCAAAGGGAAACATAAACTTCTTTTCAAGTATTAGATTCTTGATTGAAGTCAGAGGGGGAAGGGGGGGGGGGGAGGGACGCACACAAATTACAAGGAATGTCAGCAAACGTCCGGCGTGGACATAACAAGTGCAGCAAACCGCAGGCTCTCATCTCATGTGAGAAGGATTGGCCAATCGTTTGATAACGGATAACCCATGCTTGAATACACATCTGGAGTAAATTAATGAAATTACAAAATCCACTAGCTCTGATAAAATAGCCTCATGTTAACAAAACGATGGCCAAAACGCATCACAACTGATTTTTCCCCAAAGTCAAGAAAAACACATTTCATTGCCCATATTCGGACCCTTTCTCATGAGTTCCAATGCTGGTTTATTCCAAGTGGTGCCATTGCAATTACAATTAACAGACATGACCTTGGAATCTCTCTCTCTCTCTCTTTCTCTCTCTCTCACGCAAAAACAAACACACGCACGCACGCACACACGCACGCACGCATGTACGCATTCACGCACACACACACACACACACACACACACACACACACACACACACACACACACACACACACACACGCACGCACGCACGCACGCACGCACGCACGCACGCACACACACGCTCCAGAAATATGAGTCTATCAGAAAAGAAATGTCTCGGTGTTTTTTTGAATTCATATTGAAACGACAACCTCTAAGGTCAAGCAACTGTGCGTTTAAGTCTCAAAGTACACATTCTCACACATTCGAATAGTCTAGCGGCCTTGCATAACCTCATCATATTGCTTGTTTTTTTTTTGTGTGGTTGATTCGTTTCCAGTGAACGTGAACAATTACATCGCCAACTCGAAGTTAACTCCAGACCGTGTTACAATTGTTAGTAACATGAAAACCATCGAACGACACACCGTTTTGTAATTGTTGCTAACATGAAAACCTTCAAACGACAAAAAATGATGACGATGACGACTGTGACGACGACGATGACAACGACAATGCTGATAATGAATCTGATGATGATACTCGTGATCTCTGGTGAGATATTATGACTATGGTAATGGCAGTGCCAGTGAAAATAACTATGGTGGTAATGATGATGATAACAAGACGTCAAACGCTGCTCTTCATGGTGAAGATAATGACGTTGACGGTGATGACAACCAAGGTGATGATGACTCCAGATTAAGATAAACATGATTACAATGTTTATGGTGTTGATCAGGACGACCATGACAAACCGAAAAGAGGATCTGGGGATGGACAGATCGCCTCCTTTGAGATCACCACGGACAGCCTGCTGACTGTGCAGTTACGGAACGTGGGCAAATTCAAAAAGCTATCTGAACTGGCCGGCAGAGGAGCAGCCGTAAGTGTTCCTACTTCTCATTACCCACGATGTTAGCTCCCTTACCATTACAGCAGAAACAGCAAGCAAAGGACCAATCAGAAAGATGTTTCGTGACTTTCCATCACACAGCGGTTGATGTGAAAAACGGCAAAGTCGGGAAAAGAAAGATCACAACAACTACTAACCTTAACCAGAAACACAACAGACGCTGCTTTAGGGGAAGGGGGGGGGGGGGGGGGGGGGGGGGGGGGGGGGGGGGGGTATATGAAGAAAAGAAAAAAAGAAGGTACTACAGGTTTTCCTCAGAGTCACGTTTTATGACAGTTTTCATATTATTGCCTTCGGCGAATGTGATTTTATGTCTAACTGACATTTATTGCTATTGAACATGCCAGGGTACGTTTAGTACCACTTCTGGCGCTGTTCACACACACACACACACACACACACACACACACACACACACACACACACACACACACACACACACACACACACACACACACACGCGCGCGCGCGCACGCACGCACGCACACAGAGAGAGAGAGAGAGAGAGAGGGAGACAGACAGACAGACAGGACCACCGTTTGTCTCTCACCTGCTTTTCCGTTTGATAGCAAACAAATGATGCAAACATTGTAGAGAAAGTGCAAGTTTTGTACTTGGATGCTTCTGCGATTCCCCTGGAAAACAGTTGCAGCTTCGTTGCTTCGGGAACATAGCCCGTCAGTTTCTGTGGTCATTTTCAGTTTTGATTCCATTCTTTTCTTCTTAGTAGATCTTGTATAAGATGCATTATAGTTCATAAAGCAACTGATCGATTCACCACATGTACTGCCCACTAGAACGAAAACAACAAACAAGAAAACAAACGAGAAAACGTGCAATGTCATTTCTCCAAATGCCGTGTCAAACCGTATGTGTGCTTTTGGATTTGTGGTGCTTTCTCGTACGGTTGAAACTTTCTTTAGATGTTCGCTTCTGAAAACATTACTGTAAGAATGACGGGTAGGTGTTATTTGGGTTGCCATTTGAGGCAGCTCTGGCATGACTTATTGCACTCTTTTGCGCGAAGAAGCTGCCAAAGGGAGTTGAATATGTACTATCAACTTACTAAATTCTCAGTATCAAACGAGAATTCATTGTACTCCTAGTTCTTATAGAACAGGGAGTACTTTAGAATGGGAACGAAGACATGCTCTCTCTCTCTCTCTCTCTCTCTCTCTCTCTCTCTCTCTCTCTCTCTCTCTCTCTCTCTGTGTGTGTGTGTGTGTGTGTGTGTGTTGTGTGTGTGTGTGTGCGCGCGCGCGTGTGTGTGTGTGTGTGTGTGTGTGTGTGTGTGTGTGTGTGTGTGTGTGTGTGTGTGTCTGTCTGTCTGTCTGTCTGTCTGTCTGTGTGTCTGCGTGTCCGTGGTCAAAATGTGTTCCACTCGCTCCAGACAAAACTACTGGGCCGATCTTTCTGAAAATTTGTAGGTATGTTCATTATGGGCCACGGATGATGCCCGATGTTTTAGTTTACCGCTATAGCCGTTACTAACGGCTGTAAAGGCCTGTAACGGTTTTTGTTCTTTATAGAATATCTCAGAAAGTACTTTGCCGATCTTTGTGAAAATTAGCAGGTATGTTCATTATGGGTCACGAATAATGTCTGATGTTTTAGTCTACCATTGTAGCCGTTACTAACGGCTGAAACGGCATTTCTTCTTTATGGAATATCTCAGAAAGTACTTGGCCGATCTTTGTGAAAATTAGCAGGTATTTTCATTATGGGTCACGAATAATGCCTGATGTTTTAGTCTACCATTGTAGCCGTTACTAACGGCTGAAACGGCATTTTTCTTTATGGAATATCTCAGAAAGTACTTGGCCGATTTTTGTGAAAATTAGCAACTTTGTTCATTATGGGTCACGGATGATGCCCAATGTTTAAGTTTACCTCGTTATAGCCGTTACTAACGGCTGTAACGGCCTGTAACAGTTTTTCTTCTTTATGGAATATGTCGGAAAGTACTTGCCTGATCTTTGTGAAAATTAGCAGCTTTGTTCATTATGGGTCACGGATGATGTCCGATGTTTTAGTTTAACGTTATAGCCGTTACTAACGGCTGTAACGGCCTGTAACGGGTTTTCTTCTTCATGGAATATCTCAGAAAGTTTTTGACTGATCTTTGTGAAAATAAGCCGGTATGTTTACTATGGCTTACGGATGATGCCCGATGTGTTTACCGTTATAGCCGTTACTAACGGCTGTATCGGCTCATAATGGTTTTTCTTCTTTATGGAATATCTCAGAAAATACTTGGCCGAACTTTCTGAAAATTTGTAGGTATGTCCATTATGGGCAACGGATGATGCCCGAAGTTTTACTTTACCGTTGTAGCCGTTACTGACGGCTGTAACGGCCCAGAATAGTTTTTTTTCTTTTTTATGGAATGTCTCAGAAAGTACTTGGCCGATCTGTCTGAAAATTTGTAGGTGTGTTCATTATGGGTCACGGATTATGTCTGATGTTTAAGTTTACCGTTATAGCCGTTACTAACGGCCCATATGGGTTTTTATCTTTGTGGAAAATCTCAGAAAGTTCTTGGCCGATCTTTCTGAAAAAAATGTAAGTATGTTCATTATAGGTCACAGATGATGGCTGATGTTTACCAGAATAGCCATTACTAACGGTTACACCAGCCCAAGACGGTTTTTCCTCTTAATGGAATATATCATGCATACTCAGGATAAACTGGGAGTACGTTTATATGCTTTGCATCTTGTTTGAGACCTTTTCTCAGGATAGGTGACGCAAAAGTTCATGTTTTACTTTTGAATCTACTTGTGAAGAGATTAAAACAGTCGCAAAGGGGTCAGGTTTGAAGGGTTTTTTGTTGTTGTTGTTGTTTTTTTTTTTGTTGTTTGTTTGTTGTTTTTTTTTTTAGATAATGAAAATTTCCTTCTGGACTAAACCAGCCAGCTGGCATCGTAATCAACACTGCAGTCCTCCACTACAGAAGCACACCTAATGCTTTCTTGATACACGATCACATCAATGAACCATCATCTTTATGAAGCCATATAAAAAACATCAAAACCAGCATGTTAATACCATCAAACGTAACAGATAATGGAAGAAGCTAGCCAAATGAATGATGAAGAAAGTGAGGAGGAAGGAAGGAGAGGTGAAGAATGGGAAAGAGAAACAACGCGAGTGCCGAGTCACAAGCCCTTTTCTTTTACTTTTGTAGATGACTGCCATATTGCCAACGAGCGATACTGTCTTTGTGACATAATGAGAACCATGCTTCAGAAATCTCTTATCTTTTGACTGCCTCACATGGAGTCCATGTCTAAGTCAGATATCTGTTTTCAACCTGCCACGTTCTTTCTGTCAAGACAGACTTACAACAACGAAACTCAAATAAGAACTGCACAGACAGATATCGCCTCAGTGACAAAAAAGGCATTCATTCAAATCAGTCATCATTGAGAGGAGGATTGTATGGTGTAGGTAATGTGTTGCAACAGTTTTATCACCACGTTCAAGTTCTCAGACGGAAAATGGAAAGATTCTGAATTATACAGCACATAAAAACCCTGCTAAAACATTTTCATTTTGTTTTGTTTTGTTTTCATTGAACTGTAAAGTTTCAGCAGCTGACTTTTTCGGATTTGAAGTCTAGGCAATGGTTCCATGAGTAACTAGCTTGCAGTTCATATGTGGCTTTCGTGGTCGGCTAGCCTGTAGAATACTGTGACCTGATTTCCTCTTTGTTTTCATTTCACACGTTCGTTTGTCTTATATAGTTTGATTTCTTTTCTATCTGTGTTTTCCTTCACTTTTCTTTTCATTCCTTTAAAGACCTTTCTGCAAACCAGATTGTGTTTTATTTCTTTACAGGTGTATGACGACATCGACATCGGGTACAAGGCAAGGCGCGGTGTCGTGGCAACGTTCTGAAGTGTTGTCTGGGATATGACACCACAATGAGGATGCTGTAACGACAATAATCCTGCCTCACTGCCAGTGACTATGTATGACGAAATGATTTCAGCGGACAACATCTAGTCTGATGTCGTGTTTGAAGAAAGAAGTAACGTAAGAGAAAAAAGTGCTATAAGAATTATGTTTGTGAAAATTTCTCTATTCTAAAATCTTGCTTCATTTTGAAGTAAAGAAAAAGACAGCTGAAAACTGTATCAAACTAAAGTTCTGTAAACTTTGGAAATAGAATATGTTTGATTTTGATCAAAAATAATGTTATGGGGAAATCAAATACCGTGATTCGAAATAAATTCTACTCACACCAGAGGTTGGTCAAAGGTGTTTTTTATTGTGGAAAAAAGGATTTAGTGCTGGTGAATGAAGGAAACGCAAGTAAACATAACACTACAGGTGGGGCAAATGATCTGACGTCATTCTTTACTGTCACTAGCCATCTCTGAGAGTGTTACAT
>JADBJO010000327.1:10000-42500 GCA_016801955.1 Conus betulinus | reverse complement strand
ATGAATGCAGGAATTGTGGAATGGAGGATATGAAAGAGAATTGAATTTAAAAAAAAAAAAAAAAAAAAAAAAAGAAATAGTTGCTGTTAGCCATTGTTGTAAGCCCTAACCCATAATCAATCACACTGAACACAAGTGCGTGATACAGTCGGTAGAAAGAAATGGCGCTGTTCAATGCTTTTAGCTGCCATTGCTTTCTTGGCAGATAGGCATTAAAGAACAATATTCTCAACATGGATCCTAAAGGTTAGCATTCTGTAACATTGATAAAAAAATCATTTGGGTGGGTACACAATGCTAAAATTAGTAACAGAAGAGAGTAATACTATAACCCAGGCAAATGGAATATTGGAAGAAATCGGATTTTCCGAGGAAGAATCGTGTAGGAAACGGCAGGTCAGATATATCAAAATTAGAGGCTATACTGCTGATTTGCCTGAACGTGATGAATCTCAAACTAAACAATCAGAATGACTTATCACAAGGCAGGTAACCAGCGACCTACTTTTAAGAAAATGCAAAATTATAAGAGCCTGGGCACGGATGGAAAGACGTAAGCTTTTCCAAACTCTCCTAGAAAAGTGATAGTGATTTCATAGTCCGATCAATAAATAGAGGTATTCTTAAACGAAAGAAATCTACAATGCAAAACGGGTATAACTACCTGTAAAACAAGGGTGTGCTTATAAAATTGACAACTTATATCCTCACACAAGACAGAGTCGGCTTGTTTAGCAAAGATAGTCTTAGCTAAGCTTGTGAGTGACAATCAGACCGACTTCGTTCCGAGAAGATACATTAATAAGAATTTGATAATTTTGTATGATATCGTGTATTATTTAGAGAGCAATTATGTCTCTGGTCCCTTGGTACAAGAAGATTTTGAAAAGGGCTTGGTATCAGTAAAGTGGTCTTACATGAATAAAGTTCTCATTGCCTTTGGAGTTAGAAAAGAGATTTATGTGAGTGGATTTTCACAATTCATAAAAAAAAAAAAACAGCACATGGGAAAATATCACATACTCTTACACTTCAAAATTGGTGGTGTTGTCAGGGAGATATTATTTCTCTTTATTTATTCGTACAGTGTTCAGAAATTTTGGCATGCACGATAAGAGACGAATAAGGCATTAAGGCATTACTATACTGTACATGGTTTTCAAAATCAGCCGGGTAAGTGATGACTCCAATTTCCACTTGGATGGAGAAAGAGAATCATTTGAAAATGATTCTGAAGACTTTTGGGGATTAGAACGTAACTTTCAGATTAAAGATTAATTTCAATAAAACGTCGAAGGATTGGCTGACAAAACATTTTCCACGCACATAAAATTCCATCACCAACTTTTTGGAAGAGGCCAGTTGGTACACATAGCATGTTTTTTTGCGTGAAATATCGGAAGAATGGGGCGGGGGGGGGGGGGGGAGAAAACTGAGTGAAAAAATGGACTGAATAGTAAGGGAAACGACTGTATAAACCGTCAGCAGGCAGCTCTTCAGTCGGCTTTGCCCGGGAGGGCAGCCCGTTGTGTAAACAAGAATGTGGGTAGTACAACACTTAGAGTTTGGTCTCTAACCGAGGATAGGCGGTGTATAAGTACTACACGACTACTGCTACTACTACTATTACTACTACTACTCATAACAACAGGAATAACGTGTATAAAGAAATCAACAGGCAGATATATATATATATATATATATATATATATATATATATATATATATATATATATATATATATATATATATATATACTGGAAAAGAAGATAGCACAGAACCACACACACACACACACACACACACACACACACACACACACACACACGCACGCACGCACGCACGCACGCACGCACACACACACACACACACACACACACACACACACACACACACACACACACGTGAAAATAGTATCATGGGTAGTTGGGTAGCGGATGATTTGTGAAAAATAACGGAACTCAACACAGTGGATGAATCAACTGAAGAAAAATGTGTATTCAAGGTTGGGTCAAAACGCAGGTGTTCACCCCCTGCAGAGCTGCTATTATAGGGTCTCTAATTCTGTCAACACGCGTATGTTTGTGGGTCCCTCTTCCCAACCCTTCAAAGAAATACAACTATTGTAATAACCATTAATGAATAATTCTTACCGGATGAAAAAAAAAGACCGGATTAAAAGACAGTATTCAATACAAGATGTTGAAAGAATCCCAAGCAGGGAAACAGGCCCTATGACAAGCTTAACAATGGCGTGAATGAGGAAACTATACCGCATCAGCAAAATGGAAGGACAAAAAAATCGCTCAGAAAGTGTCAAGAAATTAATTTGACAGAACCGTATGTTTCACGAAGATCTTCAAACATAAAATGCACTTCATCTCTCAACACACACATGTTTCTTGAGGGCAATGTATGAACTGAGTTGTACTTGATCGCAGCTTTCTCCAACCCTAATTCAGAACCATACTGAAACATTGGCTGCTCTTCAGCGTCAAGTTTCTTAAAAATGCCTCAAACAAATCCTATCATGCTTATTTGTCACCTATTCGGAATGAAAATCGAAACAGATGTCGTCATACTTGCCAGGCCTTTGCATGAACTAACAGATCTTAAACATCTTGAGAACAAAAATACTAGATATTTATAAACGTTGACACCAAGGGGAATTAACGCTACCACCATAGCTCTTCATTTCTCCTACACTTAGATCTCCACCCTACAAAAATACTACGCTATTATTTCTAGACAAACTTTTAACTGAAGTGATATAGTAGCATGTTGGGGATAATTCAGTTGTGCTTGCAGACCAGTAGCAGTCTCATTTGTTAAAGTTAAATGATTAGATAACAGAATAATAAAATTATTCAAAAGCATCGAGAGAAAGTAAAGCACCTTGTCTTCTGTAATTGATGACTTAACTGCTAACTAATGGATAATCAAACTGGCAAACAAACAAATGATAGGGATTTAAGCGTCGCTCAGTTTATGTCAAGCCGTTTATATTAACTATCGTTTATGTGTGTGTGTGTGTGTGTGTGTGTGTGTGTGTGTGTGTGTGTGTGTGTGTGTGTGTGTGTGTGTGTGTGTGTGTGTGTGTGTGTGTGTGTGTAAGAGAGAGAGAGAGAGAGAGAGAGAGAGAGAGAGAGAGAGAGAGAGAGAGAGAGAGAGAGAGTTGTGATACCAAGCTTCAGACATTTTGCGTGCATGACTTTAGTCAGTGTTAAGTACCCATCTGCCATTGAAGTGTACCCATACGCTTCTCGAATAAAAGAAAAACAAGAGGCAAAGCATATAAACGTACTCCCAGTTTATCTTGAATACGCGTGAGATGCTCCATAAAAAGGAAAAAAAAAAACCGTTTTGGCCCGTTATAGCCGTTAGTAACAGCTATTCTGGTAAACATCGACCATCATCTGTGACCCATGATGAACATACCTACAAATTTTCAGAAAAATCGGCCATGTACTTTCTGAAAGTTTCTATAAAGAAGAAAACTGTTATGGGCTGTTATAACCGTTAGTAACGGCTATAACGGTAAACTAAAACATCGGGCATCATCTGTGACCCATAATAAACATACCTACAAATTTTCAGAAGAGATCGGCCAAATACTTTCTGAGATATTCAATAAATAGAAAAAACGTCATGGGCCGTATTGCCGTTAGTAACGGCTATAACAGGGTAAACTAAAACATCGGGCATGATCCGTGACTCATAATGAACATACCTACAAATTTTCAGAAAGATCGGCCAAATACTTTCTGAGATATTTCATAAAATAGAAAAAAAAAGTTATGGGCCGTTATGGCCGTTAGTAACGGCTTTAACCGTAAAATAAAACATCGGGCATCATCCACCGCCCATAATGAACATACCTACAAATTTTCAGAAAGATCGACAAAGTGCTTTCTAAGATATTCCATAAAGAAAAAAAGTTATGACCAGTTATAGCCGTTAGTAACGTCTATAACGGTAAACTAAAACATCGGGCATCATCCTTAACCATTATGAACATACCTGCTAATTTTCAGAAAGATCAGCCAAGTACTTTCTGAGATATTCCATTATGAGAAAAAAACCGTTACGGGCCGTTTCAGCCGTTAGTAGTACGGTTATAAAGGTAACCTAAAACATCGAGCATTATTCGTGACCCATAATGAACATACCCTACAAATTTTCACAAAGATCGGCCAAGTACTTTGTGAAATATTCCATAAAGAAAAAAAAAACGTTACAGGCCGTTACAGCCGTTAGTAACGGTTATAATAGGGTAAACTAAAGCATCGGGCATCATCCATGACCCATACTGAACATACCTACTAATCTTCACAAAGATCGACCGTGTACTTTCGGAGAGATTTCATGAAGAAGAAAAACCGTTACATGCCGTTACAGCCGGTAGTAACGGCTATAACAGGGTAAACTAAAACATCGGGCATCATCCGTGACCCATAATGAACATACCTGCTAATTTGCACATAGATCAACCAAATACTTTCTGAAAATTTGTAGGTATGTTCATTATGGGTCACGGATGACGCCTGATGTTCAACGGCTATAACGGTAAACTAAGTCATGGGGCATTATCCGTGGCACATTATGAACATACCTACACATTTTCACAAAGATCGGCCAAAGTACTTTCTGAAATATTCCATAAAAAAGAAAAACCGTTACAGGCCTTACAGCCGTTAGTAACGTCTATAACGGTAAACTAAAACATCAGGCATTATTCGTGACCCATACTGAACATACCTACAAATTTTCACAAAGATCAGCAGAGTACATTGAGAGATATTCCATAAAGAAAAACCGTTACAGGCCGTTACAGCTGTTAGCAACGGCTATATCGGTAAACTGAAACATTGGGCATCATCGTGACCCATAATGATCATATCCACAAATTTTCAGAAAGATCGGCCCAGTAGTTTTGTCTGGAGCGACTGGAACACATTTTGACCATTGACGGACGGACGGACGGACGGGACGGACACACACACACACACACACACACACACACACACACACACACACACACACACACACACACACACACACACACAAACACACAGAGAGAACAGCAGCATTCTTCGTTCCCATTCTAAATTACTCCCTGTTCGATAAGAACTGGGAGTGCAAAAAAGAATGAAAGAAAAAAGAAAGATAGAAAGAATTGAGAAAAAAAAATGAGAAAGAAGAAGGTGAACAACAACAACAAAAATGTGGAGAAAAGAAGAGAGAGCGCAGGAGAAAAAATAATGAAAGACAAGATGCAAAGCATATAAACGTACTCCCAGTTTGTCCCGAATACGCGTGATATATTCCATTAAGAGGAAAAACCGTCTTGGGCTGGTCTAACCGTTAGTAATGGGCTACTCTGGTAAACATCGGCCATCATCTGTGACCTATAATGAACATACCTACAAATTTTCAGAAAGATCCGCCAAGAACTTTCTGAGATTTTCCATAAGAAAAAAACCATTATAGTCCGTTAGTAACGGCTATCGGTAAACTTGAACATCGGGCGTCATCCGTGACCCATAATGAACATACCTACAAATTTTCAGAAATATCGGCCACGTACTTTCTGAGATATTCCATAAAAAAAAAAAAAAAACCATTACTTCTTATACCGTTAGTAACGGCCATAACGGTAAACTAAAACGTCGGGTATGATCCGTGACCCATAAATGAACATATCTGCTAATTTTCACAAAGATCGGCCAAGTACTTTCTGAGACATTTCATAATAAAAAAAAAAAAACGTTTTGGGCAATTACAACGTTAGTAACAGCTATAACGGTAAACTAAAACATTGGGCATCGTCCGTCGCCTCTAATAAACATACCTATAATTTTTCAAAAAGATCGGCCAAGTACTTTCTGAATTATTCCATAAAGAAGAGAAAACTGTCATTGGCCGTTATAGCCGTTAGTAACGACTATGACGGTAAACTAAAACAACGGGTATCATCCGTGACCCATAATGAACATACCTACAAATTTACATAGAGATCGAAAAAGTGCTTTCTGAGATATTCCATAAAGAAGAAAACCTGATATGGGCCGTTATAACCGTTAGTAACGTTATGGGTTCTTATACCGTTAGTAACGGCCATAACGGTAAACTAATACGTCGGGCATGATCCGTGACCCATAATGACATATCTGCTAATTTTCACAAAGATCGCCAAGTACTTTCTGAGACATTTCATTAAAAAAAAAAAAAAAAAAAAAAAACCGTTTTGGTCGACTACAACCGTTAGTACAGCTATAACGGTAAACTAAAACATTGCGCATCATCCGTCGCCTCTAATAAACATACCTACTAATTTTCATAAAGATCGGCCAAGTACTTTCTGAGATATTCCATAAAGAAGCAAAACTGTCATGGGCCGTTACAGCCGTTAGTAACGACTATAACGGTAAACTAAAACATCGAGTATCATCCGTGACCCATAATGAACATACCTACAAATTCACATAAAGATCGAAAAAGTCCTTTCTGAGATATTCCATGAAGAAGAAAAACCGTTAGGCCGTTAGTAAGATCTATAACGGTAAACTAAAGCATCGGGCATTAATCATTACCCATATTGAACATACCTGCTAATTAAAAAAAAAAAAAAAAAATCGGTCATGTACTTTCTGAGATATTCCATGAGGAAGAAAAATCGTTACAGGCCGTTACAGCCATTAGTAACGGTTATAACGGTGAACTAAAACATCGGGCATTATTCGTGACCCATAATAAACATACCTACAAATTTTTAGAAAGATCGGCCAAGAAATTTCGGAAATATTCCATAAAGAAGGAAAAAACCGTTACAGGCCGTTACAGCCGTTAGTAACGGCTGTAACTGGATAAACTAAAACATCGGGCATCGTCCGTGACCCATAATGAACATACCTGCTGATTTTCACAAAGTTCGGCCCAGTACTTTCGGAGATATTCCATAAAGAGAAAAACCGTTACAGCGGTTAGTAACGGTTGTAACGGCAAACTAAAACATCGGGCATCATCCGTGACCCATAATGAACATACCTACAAATTTTCACAAAGATCAGCGAAGTACTTTGTAAGATTATCCATAAAAGAAGAAAAACCGTTCTGGGCCGTTTGTAAGAGCTATAACGGTAAACTAAAACATCGGGCATTATTCGTGGGCCCATAATGAACATACCTGCTAATTTTCACAAAGATTGGCCATGTACTCTCTGAGACATTCCATGAAGAAGATCTGCCAAGTACTTTCGGAGATATTCAATAAAGAAGAAAAACCGTTACAGGCCGTTACAGCCATCAGTAACGGCTATAACGGTAAACTAGAACATAGGGCATTATTCGTGACCCATAATGAACATACCTACAAATTTTCAAAGATCGCCAAATACTTTCGGAGATAATCCATAGAGAAGGAAATCCGTTACAGGCTGTTACATCCGTTAGTAACGGCTATAACGGGGTAAATTAAAACATCGGGCATGATCCGTGACCCATAAGAAACAAACCTGCTGATTTTCACAAAGATCGGTCAAGTACTTTCGTAGATATTCTATAAATAAGAAAAACCGTCACAGGCCGTTACAGCCGTTAGTAACAGCTATTACGGTAAAGTAAGACATCGGGAATTATTCGTGACCCATAATGAACATACCTGCAAATTTTTACAAAGATCGGCCAAGTACTTTCGGAGATATTCCAAAAAGAAGGAAAACCGTTATAGTACAGCCGTTAGTAACGGCTATAACGGGGTAAACTAAAACATCGGGCATCATCCTTGACCCGTAATGAACATACCTACAAATTTTCACAAAGATCGGCCCAGTAGTTTTGTCTGGAGTGTGTGGAACACATTTTGACCACAGACACAGACGGACGGACACACAAACAGCATTTCTTCATTCCCATTCTAAAGTACTCCCTGTTCTATAAGAACTGAGAGTACAAAAAAAGAGATCCAGAGATACCCCCAACGCGCATTTTCAGGGAATGGCCAAGGTATTGAACTGAATGTTTGAAAAAGCAGAGAGGAGAAGCGAGAACGTCAAGGAAACATCATGCTCCTCTAACTGTTCCATACAACAACAGAGATGTGCCGAAACTTCGTTGTCGCTATCATTTACATGGACACGTGCATTATCAGATGAGGTGGGGGCGGGCACCTTGCGAAGGGAGCGCATTCTCATGGTCTGTCACCAAACTGTTCTCATTGGGCGAGAATTTGTTAATGCCCCAGCGTCTGAAAATGTTGGTGGCTTCTTTATCTGATGGAGTCGATCAAACGTTCTTTACATCGCACAATCCCCGGAACCGATTATCAGTGCACTATAGGACTTCACAAATAGATGTTAACACGTGTTCAAACACTTTCCGGCACTGTGTGTGTGTGTGTGTGTGTGTGTGTGTGTGTGTGTGTGTGTGTGTGTGTGTGTGTGTGCGTGTGTGTGTGTGTGTGTGTGTGTGTGTGCGCGCGTGTGTGTGTGTGTGTGTGTGTGTGTGTGTGTGTGTGTTTGCTCCTGTGTGTGTGTGTGTGTGTGTGTGTGTGTGTGTGTGTGTGTGTGTGTGTGTGTGTGTGTGTGTGTGTGCGTAGAACAGTATCTATTGTTCTTGTATTCAACAAATTTCAGGCTTTGAAATATCATCAAAATTTCAGACTTAAGACTGTTGTCATTAAGAAAAAAAAAAAAAGACATACACGGCTGTTGTTGGATTCTGTTTTGAAACTCTCGGTGATGAGAATAAAACAATGATACACTGTGGTTTATCTCCATTTGATACAAAGGGAGCACAGACGCAGTAAGCCGTGCCTCCCTGACGAGTCTGATCCAGGAGATGAAAGGCTCGGAGGTAGGCCAAATGAATGGTGCTGCCTTCAAAATCGATTACGATGATCCACAGGTGCTGTTAGAGAAGAATCTCATGTTTACAGTATGCTTTCCTGATTTTTCATTCTCATTTTGTTTCTTTTCCTCCAGCTTGAAAATCTTGTTCACACGTCATTAATGTAATGACGGAGGAATTGTTAGACTGCATTTGTTTACCCCCCACTACTAAACTGTTCCACATATTATTGTTCGGTCAATCAGTAAGAGATTGCATTTCTTAGGGGATCCAAGTAAAGGCCGTTCGCCACAAGTCGTATTTGCTGTCAGCACTTACGTGTGACTGACAATGCTTGGCTTATCAAACAGCAGAGCTGACCTTTCTGACTGTTGACGCCCTTTCACCTTCCTTCAATCCTTAAGTGGATCCTCAATCCTGGGCTCCAAGATCATCCCCGACATTTATACTGTTTACAGAATGATTCTAGCTTTTCAGCAACTTATCACCTTACCACACTTTCTCTTTGGCTTACCTTTCTACCCTACTCTGGCTGCTTTGGGGTGCTGTTGGATTCTGTTTTTCAGTCCTTGGTGGTGAGAATCACAAAAGTGTAGACTGTGGTATATATCTCGATTTGATGCAGAGAGAACACAGACACGATCAGCCGTGCGTCTCTGATGAGTCCGATCCAGCGGATGAAAAGCCTCGGAGCGGGTGATATGAATGATTCTCTGCCTTCAAGATGGGTTACGATGGTCACCATATGTTGCTAGAGAAATATGTTGTATTTATGATATATTTCCCTGAATTTTCTTTTTCTTTTTCCTTCCCTTCAACCTTTTTTTTTCAAATCTTGTCCAAGTCTTGAATGTAATGACGGAGTAGTTTATTTACCTCACATACAGACCTACACAGACGCATGCACTCAGCACTCACCCATCTCACCATCTCCCGTCCACCCTACACCCCACCTCCCCATCCTCCCTCCTTCCTCTCATGTACGTGCACGAGCAGACTAGTGCTTCTCATGATCATGTTCATTTCCCTAGTCTTTTTTTTTTATTTGCCTGCCGGGACTTGTAGTCATTAAACAGATTATGAGCGTTCTATAAGAGGACTTCCCAGTGATCGGTTTTGGGGTCATGTGATCGCTTTGGTGACTGACGTGCATAACTGACTGTTTTATCGCTATATATATCCTCAATATAATCGAGTTTGATCGAAATTTCAACAGACGACAGTACGTTTCCAGTCACTTCTTCTGCAGCCAGAGGTAAGAAGTGTCATGTTAGGGTCACTGAACGCTGAATGATATTGTTGATCGGACGACAGAGTTCTTAACGTCTGGTTCTCAGCAGAGAAGTGGGCAAGTAAACAGAAGATTTGATTCGGTGACTTTTGAAAATGCACATGAAATGTGAACGCATCGTCCTTTGAAATGGTCCATATGAAGTGTTTAATGCATGTTTCCATTCCTATGAAATATGTTTAACCTCATAAATAATCATAATATGTAGGACTGTACATGATCATGATACAACTCTTATCACGTGCGTTCTTTCACTGTATATTAGATAACGTGCGTTTTCACACTGTATATTAGATAGCTAGTTCAAAATTAAGGTACTATCATGTGATTACGTTGCCAAAACAGCAACAGCAAAAATGCAGGTCATGTTGGTACATTTTCTGAGATGTGTTGAAATTTCATGTTTTAACTTGCTTGCAGCCTTGAGCTGGGGGACACACACACACACACACACACACACACACACACACACTGACTTGGTATATTTCCATTTGATGCCAAGGAAGCAACACAATAACCGTGTCTCATTGATGAGTCCGAATCAGCGAGCGAAAGACTTCTGAGCAAACGATGTGAATGGTTGCTTTCAATGTAGATTCTGGTGGTCCACATACGCTGCTAGTGAACGAATTTCTGTTGATAATCAAGAACACTATTTTGTATTCCCGTTTTTCTGCCTCTCATCCCCCATCTTCTTCTTTTTTTCTTCTTTTTCTTCTTCTTCTTCTTCTTTGTCATTGTTTTCATCTTTGCCAAATCATTTGTTTAATGACGGACGAATTGTTAGCCTGCGCTTTTTCTCCAGCTACTAATTCTTTCGACATCTGTCTATCTATCTATCTATCTATCTATCTATCTATCTATCTATCTATCTATCTATCTATCTATCTATCTATCTATCGGTATATACACATGTGCATACAAAATATATAAACATAGATAGACAGACAAGCAGAGAAACAGATAGATAGATAGATAGATAGATAGATAGATAGATAGATAGATTACAAACAAATAGATAGACAGACAGACAGATAGATAGACAGACAGACAGACAGATAGAGAGATACTCTGTCTATCTATGTTTATATATTTGTTTGCACATATGTATATACCGAAAGATAGATAGATAGATAGATAGATAGATAGATATAGATAGATAGATAGACTTACATACATACAGATAAATAGATTGTGACGGACCGTTTCCCGTCCGGTCACAAATTTTCATGCAGCCGGGCTAACCGGAAGGTAGTCGTCCGGAAGCCGGTTGAAAAGTTTACCTGACTGCTACTCACCTGCGCACCGTTAAAGCCGGGTGAGCTGAACCGGTTAGGCAGTCTCTGCAGTGATTCCGGCTCCGCAGCATTCCAGAAGGCCGAAGAGGGACCCAGCTGTTTTTTCTTTTGTGGCAGTCAGGTATTTATCATTCCATATTTATTTTTTAGCAAACCGAAACCGTATTCCCGTTTAGGAGCGACTGAACTTCCTCAGCGCACTTGTGAGGTTTGGTTTTGAAAAGGAAGGTATTTGCTGTGTTCTGTTGTCCAATGACTGGATAGGGTAACAAAACGAAATGCTGTCGGAAAACATGAAGCGATTGTTAAAGGAAGTGTCTTCAGAAAAAAAGAAGATTTTGTTTATTCTGTGACTTAATTGTTTATGAAACTCATGATGAAAAAAAGGTTTGATGTGGTTTGCGAGAAGAGGGAGAGTTTTGATGCTATGGATAATAAGCTCCCAGAGAGTGAGCGACAGAGACTTGATATATGTATGTTTTAATTCTGATGTGGATGAGTATTTAATTCACTCTTGATATGAATATTGAATAGTTGTCTTCTTCTTCTTCTTCTTCCTTATCTAGAGCCGGGCCAAATTGGCGTTGTAGGCTCTGCTGTTTAGTTGAGTGCCGGCCGGCTGGATGGCTTTTTGAGTAAAACAGGATTTAAAACTATATACATGTTCAAATCTATTGTGGATCTCCACTAGTGGCCAGCCTTGGGGGGCTGCAGGTCACTGGCGCTGCAGCGCAGGCGGCTGAAGAATGCCACTACTGTTGGGGCTGTAGTGGTCTCGCTAGGAAGTTTATCACTCCCTCACTGTTCGGGGGACGAAGGAGTTGTGCAGAGCTGGGTGTTTTGAGTGCTCCTGGAAGATGCGAGCACTATTCCTTCCGCAGCAGCCCTGGAATGAGAAGGACGGTAGAGCATGGAGGGGGGAATATCTACCAGCCCATTCTCGATGCGGTACAGCATTCCCAGTCTGTTATGGTGCCTTCTGGTTTCAAGGCTGTCCCATTGGAGTTTCCAGAGAAGATCAGCGACAGTGCCTGGTGTGCGTTCAAAATAGCAGTTGCAGGCATAGCAAGCTGCTCTTCTCTGGACCTTTTCCAGGAGGTCAATGTCTTGTCTTTTGTGAGGGTCCCAGACAGTGGAAGCGTATTCTAATGTAGGACGAACCATGGTCATGTAGGTGGCTTTGCGAACCTCAGCGGTGCAGTCTCTTAAGTTTCTGCGGAGAGAAAACCCACTGCCCTGTTCCCTTTGGCTGCCACCGTTTCCACGTGCTTGGTCCAGGATAGGTCCTTTGTCATGGTTACTCCTAAGTATTTGGCTGAGGATACAGCTTCCAGGGTTTGTTCATGAAGAGTATATGCAGCAGAGTGGAAGGAAAGGTGTCTGCCTGGCGAGAGATGTGGAGTGAGTTACACTTTCCTGCATTGAATTTCATCTGCCAAGTGTCTTCCCAATCTGCCAGGCGATCAAGATCAGCTTGCAGCAAGGACTGATCCTTGGCACTGCAGACATTCCTATAGAGGAGAGCGT
Organism: Conus betulinus; assembly: GCA_016801955.1. Taxonomy (NCBI): domain Eukaryota; kingdom Metazoa; phylum Mollusca; class Gastropoda; order Neogastropoda; family Conidae; genus Conus; species Conus betulinus. The sequence goes on along the minus strand of JADBJO010000327.1, from coordinate 29,537 downwards.
CATCTGCGAACAGCCGGGTGTTGGAGTCCTTGGCTACATCAGGAAGGTCATTTATGTATGCTAGGAAAAGAAGTGGACCCAGGACAGTGCCCTGGGGGACACCGGAGAGGACGGGGGCAGGAGATGAATGTACGCCTTCGAGTACCACTTGCTGCGTTCTGCCGAAGAGGAACGACTGGATCCAGCCAAGGGTGTTGTTCCGAACTCCATAGTAGTGCAGTTTCCGCAGCAAGCGTTGGTGAGGGACCTTGTCGAAGGCCTGGAGAAGTCTAGGAGCACTACATCTACTTGCGCACCCTGGGAGAGTCTCTTAGCAATGTCATGATTGATGACAATCAACTGTGTCTCGCAGGAGCGTCGTTGGCGGAAGCCATGTTGACAGTCAGTGAGAACTTGGTGGAGGTAAAAAAAAATCCATTATGTTGCTGTGTACAATGTGTTCTAGCACTTTACATATGATAGAAGTCAGAGACACTGGGTCTGTAGTTAGCTGGCAGGCTTCGATCACCCTTTTTGAATATCGGGACAATATCGGGCCTGTTTCCAATCGGACGGAACTTGTTGAGTGTCGAGAGAGAGTTGGAAGAGTTTAGTGAGGAGAGGAGACAGTTCTGAAGCTGTGTGGTTTTTAGGACGAAAGTTGGGATGTTGTCTGGTCCCGTGGCTTTGCAAGGCTGGAGATTTAGAAGGAGTTTCTTAACGCCGGCTTCGTTGACTTGTATTGGGGGCATATCAGGATAAGGACTGGTCCTTTGTCTGGGATACTGGTAGTATTTTCTTGTGTGAAAACAGACTGGAACTGATCACCCAGGATCTCTGCCTTATTCTGACTATTGCTCCTCAGAAAGCCCTGCTTGTCCTTTAGAGGTGCCACTCCCTCGGCTTCTTGTTTCTTGCTCTTCACGTACAACCAGAAACGTTTGGAGTTCGTACGGAAGTCTTCGCTAATCACATCTTCCAAATACTTGCGGCTTGCCTGTCTGATCTCATAACGGGTCTGGGCCTGGAGTCGCCTGTACCTGTCCATGTCCCTCTTCTTCCCAGTCCTGCGTGCCTTTTTATGGCTCGCTGCTTGCTTGCGTCGAATGGCTCGACGGATTGAGGTGTTAATCCAGGGGTTGGTGTGCCTTGCAGCAGAGGTCTTGGTTGGAACGTTTCTCCACTGTCCTGAAAAGCATCTCCTTGATGTCCACCCACATTTGCTCTAACGTGTTTGGTGCTGAGGGATCAGGGTACTGGTAGGTATTGGCAAACTCCTGCACATCTTGACGCATCCCTTCAACGTCGGCTTTCTTCCACAGGAAGATCTTCCGTCGAGGTGGTCTGGGTCGATGTGGGGCAAGGGTCGTGTCGTAGAGGACGATGTCATGGTCACTATTGCCAATGGAGGGTAAGGGTTTGCACCGGACTTTGAAGGAGGGGTAGGAGGTCAGTATAATGTCTAGTGTGGTCTTGTCTTTTCTAGTGGGAAAATCCACCATCTGCTCCAGATCGTAATCAGCGACAATGTCCAGGTATGTCTGATTTACTCTTGATGGGTACCGTTTGTTAGCAGTTGTGAGTGTCTGCCAGTCAATGTCTGGGGAGTTGAAATCACCAGCTATGGTGAGGACGTTGCGGCCTGCCTTACGTTTTAGTTTGTCCATTTCTGCCTTAGTGTCCTCCATGTATGTCTGATCAGTTCTTCTAGGAGGGCGGTAGTATGCTGCGATTGTCATTTTCTTTCCCTGGCTGACTTTGATGGTACCACTCAGGAGCTCGACTCGGTCCGAAGACTCAATATCACTCGGTTCGAGGTGCTGTCGTGCAGCAATGAGAATGCCACCATGTTCATCCTGTCTGTCACGACGATAGCAATCAAAAGCGAAGGGCTGGAGGCAGAATTTCAGCAGTGGTGGTGTCTGGGTTTAGCCATGTCTCTGTTCCAATTATCACATCTGGATCACAACAGTCTATAATTGCTTCTAGGTCTTTCCCTTTCTTCCTTGCACTATTAAAGTTGATGTTGAGGATACGAAGATGTTTTTATGTTGCCTTGGTTTCTGTGTTGAATTTTGTCTGTCATGTTTGGGGGATGATGTCATTGTAATACCTGTGTCCAGTAGTGCCAGCTCAGGAATGGAGCCGACGACGTACACTATCCTCTGTAGAGGCTGACATGTTCCGTGAAGAGATGTCTGAGGGGATGGAGGATAGCTGGGGGGAATTATGAGGAAGTGCATTTTCCGGGATGGAGAGTGTAGTTGGATGGGCATCTGCCAGATCTGGGATGCTGTATATTCCACTGCTGTTTATACTTTGACAGCTAGGGCAATGCCACTGTTCCTCACTATTGCCTAGACGAATGTAGGAGGAAGTTGTCATGTTCACACAGTCTTTGTGGGTCCATTTATCGCAGTGATCACAAGCAAGAGCTTTCTGGTTTGTCTTACAAGCTTTGGTACAGATTGTACATGGGACGCGGGGGGATCTGGGTCCGGGGTTCAGTTCTATTTCCGCTCATAAGAAGCAGAATCAGCGTGTAATGTCTTGGGGGATTATTCAGTACCAGCAGCGTGTGTCTTGTCAATCTATTTCGTTCGATGATGGCGGAGCCAAGTTGCGAGACTGAATGTATGAGGAGCAGGAATGAAGAGTTCATTGCAGTCAGTGTCAATGGAGACTGGAGGTTGAACAAGCAAGTTGCAGTTGTAGAAGGCTTGGGGTATTGAAGTAAAGTCTCTACATACCTCTTCATTGGCGACTAGTTGAATGCATAAGCGTAGTAGAAGAAATTTGAACCACATGTGAAGTCTTTTCGGGTGGGCACCGTCGCTGGCGGCCATGTTTGTTTGGTGACAGTTATGATCACGAAAGACAAGTTTCTGCCACAGAGATTTGATGCTGCTTCAGGGCCTGGTGCAGCTAATTTAGCACCTTATTTCACTGTTATGTACTTAAAATGGTAGTCATTTCGGAAAACTTTGTAAAACTTAGTAAGTTTCTTAAATTTCAGCTGAGCTCATCCAACCAGCCGACTTCATCCAAGGGACGCCACTCAGTTGTATGTTGGTAAACAAGAGTGTGTGGAAATCTTTCCTTTACATGTATTGAAGTAGTTGAATGTTTTGAAAAAAAAAAATTCCTTTTAAAATCTGGTGATTGTATGAATTGAAATGAACATTTTTGTTATTATACAAGAAAAGAAATGAACATTTGTGACACGGCGAAAGACATTTATAGTTTGATGAAAAGTAATCATTAAGTGTGTGTAATGAATTGTATTCATGTTATTGAAGAAGGTCTAAGTGGAAATCTTTCCCCAATTTGGAAAACTAGACTCTGAAAGGTTTATATTGAAGTCCTTTACTGTGTAGTGCTATGATTCCGGAAAAGGAAATGTGTTATTATTCCGGAAAAAGGAATATTGCAGTATTTGATGTTTGTCTCAAGTTCTGGTGGAATATGATGTGGCTAATAAATATGAATAGTAGCCATGATAATCAAGGTAGTTAATCAGTTTCCCCCAGGTAGATGTGTTCCCTGGACTGAGGGGGACTGGCTGCCACGTTTGAGGGTCAGGGGTTCGTAGATGTGACTACCCCCTTCTCCACCGTGTGACGGTGTGGAGAGGTCGGCCTGAGTGCCGACAATCTACCCTACCTACCACTGCGCCCGGGACCGACTACCCGCTGAGCCAGTTGGGCTGGAGACGCCGCTGCTGCCAAGCCAGAGCGCGCGCCCAAGTTTTTGAACCAGCGACCTGTTGGCGAGGCCGTCGCTGCGTTCTGTGCTTCTGTGTGTGTGTGAGCCACAGCTCTTGTGTGACACTGTCACCCTGTCGCGGCAGCAGAGACGCCCGTGAGTGTTTTTTTTTTTTTTTTTTTTTTGAGCCACAGCTCTGACGTTCTGCAAGTTCCGTGTCAGACTTGACGCTGTAGACGTTGTCGTCTTCATCTTCGTCGTCGTCGTCGTCGTCTTCGTCGTTCGTCGTCGTCGTCGTCGCCGCCTTCATCGTCGTTGGAACCAGCAGCGATAATAGCGAATTATTTATAAATATATTTTGTGTCGTGCGCCCTGTTCGGCGTATTTGAATATTAATATATACATATAGTTTGTGTGTACGCCTTGTGGTTGGCGTGCCAACTGTTGATGTTATTGCATTTATTATATGTTTGTCTGATGGCTCAGGCAGCATAAAACAAGAAAAGTGTTGTTCTGTTGCCTGGCTGTCAATGTTCGGGTGAGTGGGTGTGTGTATGTGATTTGGAAAAGTCGTGCATGCATCCATAATTTCTGTGTGAAAGTCAGACAGTCAGACACCTGCAGACACCACTCATTCTATCCGTAACATAGATATAATTTGGACAGGATATCAGGTTACACATTGTTCATCTCTATCGAGTTCATATGTTTCCCATGATCGAGGAGTTACATAGTTTCTTTTTTCTTTATTTACTTTTATCTCATAACCATTTAACGAAAAAGGGGGAAGGGGGGGGGGGTAGAAAGCGGATCAAATAGGGAGGAAGGCAACCAGTACATTACTTATCCATGTATCCATGTCCATCAGGCTTGTCACTTCTGTGCGAGGGGGTAGCAGAGAAAGTCTGAGTGACGCCCAATCTTCTCTTTTCCTTCTGAAGCATTCGGGTGTTTTCCTGTGGCCACAGTTCTCTCTTGAGCGTGCATAGCTAGTCTCCTGTGTGTGAAAACAGTATTAGAGGATCCTGGCAGTCACAGGTCTGCAAACAGATCCATCTGCAGCAAGCACCACCGCCACTAACCTATAACCGTGCTTGGGGGGGGGTGGGGGTGGGGATGGGGTCTGCTTCGGCAGACGCTTGAGTGCTAGGGCGTCCATGAATCTCCAGTTCTTCATTTTCACAAAAGAACTCCGAGACTCATTAATGGCGAGATTTTTGCATGTCTGAACGTTTTCAGTTTATTTTCCTCAATTCCACCATGATGGTAGCCATAATCCGTCTTCGGATGATGAATAACCAAATGCAGGGACAGAATCCACTGAGAGGACAATTAGACTATTTCAGACATCATTCTAACTATTGTTTGTGACTACTGCTTCAAGATACGCCTACTGTTAATGTATCGACAGACAGAGCGACAAGATGCTGCTGTCACTGACAGTCCTGGGTGGTTCTGGGAGCAACGGGAGGAGCTGTGTCCGACTATGGTAGTGGCTATGGATACAGCCACTCCAAAATGCACACCAAAGGTCAGTGGAAAATAAAACACAAAGCTGGAATGGTTTTGATGATGACAGAGCTGTCTTTTGTGATGATTTTAAGGGAAGATTGGGTCGTCTCAAATACACATACATGTATAAACGACCAAAGAAGCGCTGGAAACTTAGGAAACAGCATAGATTGTGGTGGTTAAGATGGGCTCAGCGCGGTCTTAAATGAGCCAAAAGATTTGTGAATGCAGTTGCTCAGTGTTGGGCCCCTTTTTTACCTGCAGTGAAGGCTACGGTGGCAAGCAAACGGTTCTTTTCACAAGAATATGTTAAAGAAAGTTTGGCCAAGCTACTCACATATCTCAAAGAATGTAGGCGTTATTGTAAAGGCTAACATAGAGGGCTGCAGAGGGTGGAGGTTATTTTCGTGGCACAAATATCCCCCCGCAACAAAATGCCCCCCAATGGGATTTTTTTTTTTTTGCCGGCAGTTCACATATTCATATCTATGGTGGAACAAATTATCGCTGCATGTAAATGCATGATTTGTAGTCGGCTGTGACTTCTCACCAGTGTAGTGATCTAGGTGCACAAGCTAGAGTATAGAAGATGAGTATGATAAATGATGATTTGCGGTGGATTTGGATTCCACCACACACACACACACACACACACACACGCACACACACACACGCACACACACAATTCTGTGGTGTTCCTGTTCATTGTCACTATCACCCTAATCAAAACAAACTCAGATCATTTCAGTACAGAAGACACTCGAATAACGAGACAAACATGGCAGCCACAAACCACTCGAATTGAGCAGCACTCGGAGTCTCAACTGAAGTCATCGACGGTTGAGATCACACTGCCGCACTGCAGCAACATCTGAGCATTGAGCGGTTCACCATCGCCATAGAAGGTGTGCCACTCATCTGCGATTTCTGCGGCGAGGTAAGCAGAGCATAGTTAGGATATCTTCTGAATGCCAACTGAGAAGGTTATGAGATCAAACCCCGATCGTCAAACTTGCAAAACTGTTCTTAATTCTGCTCTTCCTTTTTTAATCATTGGTCCTCTGCCCCCACCGGGGTCTGCCCTGGGGGACCTGGGTGGGGGTCTTATTTTTAGTTCTCAGGGTCACCCTCTTGTGCCCCTTGAGGGTGGGACTTTGTTTTAGGTGGGCTTTCTTTTCTCTGTTTTTTGTGTTTTTTTCTGCCTACCCATGGTTCTTTCACCTGCATTTCTCTTTCAACATTCTCCTTAATAATCTGCAGTTTTCTGTTTCGTCTATCTTCTGCCTTTATGGGTCGTTATCCTATTCTTTTCCTTTTATCACAAGTCTTCTATAGCACTTTCTCTGTTTTCTCTGTGACCTCTTGCTCCACCGTGTTGACCGTGCGGTGCGACCCGTGTGTCGGGGAGAATGGTGTCCTGGTGGTTGAGAGGGACCCGGAGTGGGATCCGCGCCCCTCAACACGCCACTTTGGCCCGGCCTTTCCCTAGACGGGGGGCAGCATGGGGCCCAATGCTGTCAACCGGTCGCCTCCACAGTGTGAGAATGGCATGGGTCAAACTGTGTGGCACGTTGCTTGCTCCGGAAGCCAGGTGAGTGGCCTCCTGTTCGTTCTCGACAGTTGGTCATGAGCTTGGTGAATGGGGTGGAGCACGTGTCACGCGGTGTATACCTTCACTATAACCCTGGGGTTTCCCTTTGCTAGAGGATCGCTTAGGGGCATCGCCTTTGTGGGCACTCGATGGCGGGTGGGGAGTAGGGGAGGTGAAGTTTTTTCCCTTATTATGAATTCTAAAACAAATACCTCCAAACAAAAAAAGAGAAGAAACGATGTTGGACATGGCAAGTGTATGGACGAGATTATGAATAGAGATTCAGATTCAGATAATGAGATAAGGGAAGTGGCAAAGAGAAAGGGTATCCAAAACGCATGGGCCAAGCTTCCTTTTAGTGGAAGCAAAGACCCCAAAGAATCCATTGCTCGGATTTCTCCGTTCGCTGTTTGCAAGTGGTTTGAGGGAGTCTCGTCCACAGGATTTAAAATGATTAAGAGACTCCGATCTGGTAGCTACCTTGTTAACTGTGCTACGGAAGCGGCGTCTCGGTTGCTACTGAAAAGGGATGGTTCTCGGCTCATGGATATCACAGTTAAGGTTTCCATTCACCCCTTTCTCAACTACTCGAAAGGGGTAATCAGATGTGCTGACTTGGCTGGAGTTGCTGAATCGGAAATTCAGACTGAGAGATGGAAAGCCAGGGTGTCCTGCAGGTCCATAGATAGAGTTAAAATCTCTAAAGGAAGTGACTTAATTGAAACCACACGCTATTCTTGACTTTTGCTATGTCATCTCCTCCAGAGTTCGTCAAAGTGGGTTATATCCGAGTGAAAGTTACGCCTTTTGTGCCATCTCCTTTGCGATGTTTCAAGTGCCAACGCTTTGGGCATTCCAGCCGAGCTTGTCGGGGTCAGGAGGTTTGTCGTGATTGTGGGCAGAAGAAGCATGATGAATCTTGTGTAAGTGTTGTATACTGTGTCAATTGTAAGGGTGACCATCCAGCAAATTCAAAAAGTTGCCCAGTGTGGAAAAAGGAATACGAGATTCAGAAAGTAAAGATTGAGAGAAAATGTTCCTTTACTGAGGCTAGAAGGTTAGTGGAAGCCAGGACTCCTTCGACTTCTACTTATGCACAGAAGGTGATCAACGATTCTGCGAACCGGTCATCGGGTGATGATCTGGGAGCAGCTCCATTCACTGCTCTGGAGAAGAAATTGACAGAATTGTTGTGTCATCGGTTTTGGATCGGCTTACTACACTTGAGCAATCAGTTGAGGTTTTGACTCAGAAATGCAATAGTGTTCCGACCAGCAGTGTACAACAGGCTTCAGTCCTGCTGGAGGGAAGAGGTGTTTCAGTTGTACAAAGTACTGTGGACCAGAGGTCAGGGGTGAAGGATCGGAGGAAAGAGTTGTCCCCTCGCTCACAAGTCAATAAAGCCTTTCGGACTCCAGATCCTCTTAGGGGAAAATCTCGAAGTCAGATATTTGGTGCAGCAGGTGGTCAGTTTCAGTAAGAGCAAATTCCAAGCATGGCAACAAACAACTTAAAAATTTATCAGGAGCGTCGGCTTCTGATCTTGTCTTGAAGAACCGTTTTAGTCTTTGATGGATAGTGAAGTTTCTGGGGAAGAGGGCTGATAGATATTCTTTTAATAACCTTACATGGACATACTCCAGTGGAACATAAGGGGAGTTAAAGCAAATGGTCGGGACCTTGAGCTATTGTTGGCAGAGTATAGATCTTCGATAATTGCTCTTCAGGAAACCCTTTTAACTGCAAGTAAGAAGCATGAGATTACTGGTTTCTCCTGCATACACAAGCAGCTTCTGCAGACTTTTCAAGGAGAGGTGTTTCTCTTTATATTCATAATTCGGTACTTTATACAGATATTCCACTTCAGACGGATCTGGAGGCAGTGGCTGCTCGTATCTCGTTGAACAAGGCAGTTACGATATGCTGCTTGTATCTGTCTCCATCTTTTGTGATTTCAAAGAGTCAGTTGGATGGTTTAATTTCTCAACTTCCTCGTCCATTTCTTTTATTGGGTGACTTGAATGGTCATTCTCCACAGTGGGGAAAGTAACTGTACTAATTCCCAAGGGAAAGTTCTTGAAGATTTTATGTCGGATCATGATCTCTGTCTTCTGAATTCAGGCTCACCGACCTTTTGTTCTCCTTCTGGTTCCTTGACTCTTGGATTTGTCCATTTGTGATCCTTCCTTATTTTTGGACTTAGAGTGGCAAGTTCATTCGGACCTAAGCGGGAGTGATCACTTTCCGATTTTTATTTATTTTACGAAGCAATTGCAGGAGTCCCCTCGGGAAACATGGAAGCTCCGCTCTGCAGATTGGAGTCTTTATCAGCAACAGATTTTAAGTAGAATGCCTATGAATCTGTTGCAGAGTTATGATGATCCTGTTTTGCAGTTCACTAAAGTGATTGTAGAGAGTGCTAACGAAGCTATTCCCAAGTCCCGTGATAAACCTAATGATGTTAAGACCCCTTGGTATGATAAAGAGTGCAAAACTTTGAAGGGTAAGAGAAAGAGTGCTCAAAGACTTTTTGCTAGATTTCCTATGGTGGGAAACAAAGTTAAACATCAGGCATGTAGGGCAAAGTGTCGGTATACTTTTAAAACCAAGAAGAAAGAATCTTGGAAAAAATTTTGTTCAAATCTATCTTTTAAGGTCAATTCAAGGAAAGTCTGGAAATTAATCCGTAAGATTAAGGGAAAGTCGGCTACATCAGCTATTAAAAGTTTGCAAGTAAACGGATCAATTATTACAAATAAAAAGGAGGTTGCTAACTTGTTAGCTGCTACTATTCATCACAATTCGTCAGCTGATCATTATTGCAAGGAATTCCAGCGTATCAAAAGATCTGCGGAGTCAAAATCTTGTTCCTTCGTGCCAGATAGTTCTGAGGATTATAACTGCGTTTTCAGCATGGATGAGTTAAAGGACGCCATTTTGAAAGCCAACAACTCAGCTCCTGGACCAGATGACATTCATTATCAATTTATTCAACATTTGCCAGCTGAGGGTTTAAAGGTGTTGTTGTCACTGTTTAATCATGTTTGGTGTTCAGGATATTTCCACAATCTTGGAGAGGCGGTTGTTGTTCCTATTCCTAAACCAGGGAAAGATCATTCGGATCCTAACAACTATCGTCCTATAGCTCTTACTAGTTGCTTATGTAAAACTATGGAGAGAATGGTATATTCTCGATTGTTATGGCAGTTAGAATGTGTCTTGGGGCATTGGATGTTTCCCAGTGTGGATTTCGGAACAACCGCAGTACTACTGATCACCTGGTTCGATACGAGTCTTTTATCAGGAATGCTTTGATTAATGGAGAACATGTAGTTTCTATTCTTTTTGATTTAGAAAAAGCTTATGACACAACATGGAGGTATGGAATTCTTCAGGATTTGAAGGCACTTGATTTCAAAGGTAATTTTACCATGTTTATTGCTAATTTTTTTGTCTAACAGGCATTTCAGTGTTAGACTTCATTCTACCTTCTCAGATCCTTTTGAGCAGGAGATGGGTGTCCCTCAGGGTAGCATCCTTCTCCGCTTCTGTTCAATCTCAAGATTAATAATATCGTTCAGTCAGTAAAGTCTGGGATTGATAAGTCATTTGTTTGTTGATTTCTCCATCTCTGCCAAGGGGAAAACCTTGGCTGCAGCTGAGCGTCAACTTCAGTTGTGTGTTAATCGTGTTCAGCAGTGGGTCACTGAAAATGGATTAAGTTTTCAGCTACTAAGACAGAGTGTATTCATTTCCATAGGAAAAGATCTCAGGTCTTAGAACCAGCTATCAGTCTCAATGGTCAGGTAATTAAAGTTTCCAAACAAGTGAAATTTTGGGGGGTATTTTTGATAGTAGGCTTTCCTTTTTGCCTCACATTAAGTACATTAAACAATCTTGCCAGTCAGGTTTGAATGTTTTTAAGGTTATTAGTCACACTGATTGGGGTGCAGACAGGCGAAACTTGTTGCGATTATATCGGGCTTTGGTGAGACCAAAGCTAGATTATGGTTGTGTGGTATATGGATCCGCACGAAAGTCTTATCTCAAAGCTCTTGATCCATTCATCATCAAGGACTGCGGATTGCTCTGGGAGCATTTCGCACATCTCCAAAAGAGAGTTTGTATGTTGAATCTGGAGAACCCCCTCTGGAGCTAAGGAGATTGTGTCTTTCCATGAACTATTATCTGAAACTGAGGGCTAGTCCCAGAAAACCCTGCCTATGATATTGTCATGAACCCACCTTTTAGAGCCAAATATGACTTAAAGCCAAATGAGATTCCTCCACTGGGTATTCGTATTTTGCCCCACTTCGGGGCAGCTGGCATTGACCTTGATACTGTTGATGATGGTCCATTACAGACTGATGTACCTCCCTGGAAAATAGCCAATCCAGAGATTAATTTATACTTAACTCAATTTCGAAAGGAGGTCACCTCGAGTGCTGCATAAAAACACTTTATCTTGAGCAATGTGAACTTTATAAAGATTTTACCAAGATTTTTACAGATGGGTCTAAAAAAAAAGATGAGAGGGCTGCAGCTGCCATTGTGTGTGATAGCAATTTTCAGGAGCTCACCTTGTTAAGATTGCGAGATTGGTCATCTGTTTATACTGCTGAACTGAAGGCTTTAAATCTGGCTCTCAGTGCGGTGTCCAGGTCAGATCAGAACGATTTCCTTATTTTATCGGATTCATTGTCGGCACTGTCGGCTTTATCGACAAAAGAAGTTTCACATCCAGTTTTGGCGGATATTCATGATCTTCATACTCAGCTTGTCTCTTCGGGGAAAGCATATAGTTTTCTGTTGGGTTCCCAGCCACATGGGAATCTATGGTAACTCAGTGGTAGACAAAGCAGCCAAACAAGCTCTCGGTGCAAGTCTTTCCAGGAGGCCTGTGCAGTTTGTTCCTCACTCAGATCTTCGTCATAAATCTAGCTCGTATTGTCGTGAGCTGTGGCAGAGTGAATGGTCTAGCCAAATTCATAACAAATTGTTTTAAAATTTGCCCAGATTTAATCAACCCTTTCCCATCGATAGTAAGTAACCGTAAAGAGGAATCGGTTTTGTCACGGTTACGTATTGGGCACAGCTATATAACGCACAGTTGGATACTCAGAAAGGGAAGACCCTCCATGGTGTGTTGCATGTGACAGCTTGTTCAGTGTTCATCATTTTTGACTGAATGTGCTGATTTGATGTGTATCAGAGAGAAGTTCTTTTCCACCAGTGATTTATCAGTTCTTTTTCGTGAGATTTCAGTGGATCTTATTTTTTCTTTTTTGAAAGAGGTAAACTTGTTTTATAAGTTATAGTGCTTTAATAATGTATATAGGTGTTGCTGGAGTTGAACAGATAATTGTGCTTTTGTCTTTATAAACTTCAAGCGATGTGTTAATACTAGTGTAGGTATTTGTATGTAGAGACTCAGCAGATATGATAGCTGAGGTCCTGATTTGGCTCCTTGTAGTCCGCTGGACCCTATAAACACTAACTAACTAACTAACTTTTTTAATAATTGGTCCTCTGACGGAGACATTATCCGTGGATCTTCACCCTCTATCGGAGACACTATCCATGGATCTTTACATTCTGACGGAGACATTATCCGTGGATCTTCACACTTTGACGGAGACATTATCCATGGATCTTTACATTCTGACGGAGACATTATCTGTGGATCTTCACACTTTGACGGAGACATTATCCATGGATCTTTACGTTCTGACGGAGACATTATCTGTGGATCTTCACACTTTGACGGAGACATTATCCATGGATCTTTACATTCTGACGGAGACATTATCTGTGGATCTTCACACTTTGACGGAGATATCATCCATTGATCTTTACGTTCTGACGGAGACATTGTCTGTGGATCTTCACACTTTGACGGAGACATTATCCATGGATCTTTACATTCTGACGGAGACATTATCTGTGGATCTGCACACTTTGACGGAGACATTATCCATGGATCTTTACATTCTGACGGAGATATTATTCGTGGATCTTCACACTCTGACGGAGACATTATTCGTGGATCTTCATGCGAAACTCACGGATGGTTCATTTCCAGAGCAAGACCTCTTCTTGCTGCAATGTGGAGGAGGAAAGAAGAGCGGAATCACCGTTACTATCCAAGAGAAAAAGGATGACAAACGTGACTACGGCTACCGTTCTAGCTATGGAGGTCATTTTGTAAGTTATTCTTCCTCTGTCTTTCTCTGTCTGTCTGTCTGTCTGTCTGTCTGCCTGCCTGTTTCTGTCTGTATCTGTCTGTCTATCTGTCTGCCTGTCTGTCTGTCTGTCTCTCTCAAGATAGATGTGCACACTGTAACCCCCCCCTCTCTCTCTCTCTCTCCCTCTGTGTGTGTGTGTGTGTGTGTGTGTGTGTGTGTGTGTGTGTGTGTGTGTGTGTGTGTAACCGCTTTGACATTCTGTCCGGCTTGTTTATGCATGGAAATTACAGGATGCCTATCACGCTTACAGGACATGTTCAGCAAGAAGGAAGAAAAGGCCTGAACGCCACCATTATGGTCAGAAGTAATATGCCGGTGATGACCCCGTCGGCATAATAATCACTGAGAAAGCCTCTGTGGGCCGTAAGGAATGTATGCTGGAGGATTTCGGAGTTGGATTGTCGCCAAGGTCAGTTGTACTGCAGTGCACGTACACACGTCAGTGGTGGGAGGAGTGCGGGGGAGGGTGGACTACAAAATGCTCAGATGGTCAGGGACGGAAATGGAACATGGCTGACTCTAGATACACTCTGGTTCTAATTGCCCACCAGTTAGCGACAGAATCCGAGCTCTGAACTTTCCAGTTGGAACCTAATGCGCTCACCTTTCACCAATAATTCCCATATAACACACATACAAAATGTACTCGACTATCCTTGGTGGAATAGTTGGCCGTATAACAAATTACTAAGATCTTTCCCATTTCGGACATTAAAAGAACACACACAAAATCCTTAGAGCCTTCCCCCGCCCTTCCCATATTTATTTATCCTCTGTATTGTTGTTTTATTGAGCCATTTGAACTTCCATTTACAGTAAGAAAAATGTTTTCAAGGTCTCTTTGCTGTTCTAAAGTGAACTGATCTTGATGTGCTATGCATCTTTGGGACCCTTCAGAGGGAAGAAAAATAAGGTATTAATTCCTGACCAAGTGTAACAGAAACTGATCTATGCTGGCTGAAGAGATGCCACAGTGAATTCTATAGTTCGGGGGCACTAGCAAGGGCGACCATGCGAAAACTATGCAAATATGCCGGGGTAGAGTTAACGACCATTGAGCATTGAAGTTGCTGGCCTTCCAGATGAAATGCCATGGTAGGATCTACTGCTGTTGGGAACTACTATCGCTGACCTGAAATTGTAGTTAGATCTAGTTGCAAAGTGAGATGACTGCAGGCGGAAATCTAAACAAATCTGAAACAAATGTTAGCGAACCACTACCCCCCCCCCCCCCCCCCCCCCAAAAAAAAAAAAATAAAAAAAAAATAAATAAATAAAATAAATAAAATAAAAATAGATAAAATAATAAAATAGATAAATAAATAAATAAAACGTGGACAAACGAATCACAAAAACAAAACACGACGCGTTTCGACCTCTTAGGTCTTCTTCAGGCAAGATACAAAACAATCATTACAACGAAAATGAACGAGCAATCACTTATCTTCAATCACTTCAGCGCAAGATAGGCACTGAAGTGATTGAAGATAAGTGATTTCTCGTTCAATTTCGTTGTAATTATTGTTTTGTATCTTGCCTGAAGAAGACCTAAGAGGTCGAAATGCGTCGTGTTTTGTCTTGTGATTTGTTTGTCCACGTCTTTTCTTTTTGGGCGGTTCGCTGACATTTATTCAAGATCTGCAATTATACTAAAAAGATACCACGGTTTATGCAGTAGCTGCTAGTTTCAAAATGGGATGACTGCAGGTGGGAAACTGAAACATGGAATCAAAGTAATAGATTATTTTGCGTACTTTACAAATACATCGAAAACGGCCTAAATAGCTGAAGAAAATTTGGTGTTGTGACCTCACTAATACACTGGAGATATGCTAAAATGAAATAAACAGTTACTGGAAACTGGTATTGAAAAGATTGTCAATAGTGTATCTTTCTTTTTATCATTTTCTTTTACACACTTGACATGTCAGGAAAAAGAACAGCGGCTTCGGGATCAGAGGAGTCGCAGTAGCTGTCGGTGACCCTTACGACAATGGAGCCTATTTTGGAGCCTATGGTGGAGCCTATGGTGGAGCCTACGGTGGACCCTACGTTGGAGCCTATGGTGGAGCCTATGGTGGAGCGTATGATGGAGCCTATGGTGGAGCCTATGGTGGAGCCTTGGGATCAAACTATGGAGTGCCGCCAGTAGGCATTTCATACGGTTTCAGTAACGGATTCAGCCACAAGGTGAGTTGTCGGTTCTCTGTTGGACTAGCTGCTTGTTTGGTAATATACAGAATTCGAATATCGTAAATTTATTCGATAAGTTAACAAAGACAAACATGTATTCTCCACCAGCAGCCATGGCGAAGTGGTTAGCATCGTGGACTCCCGGCCGGGAGGTCGTGGGTTCGAATCCCATCAGAGTCATGTGGGTTTTTCTGCCCCGACCAGCTCTTACCCAGAGTTGAGTTTGCTGCGGACTCAGTTGTGAAGACTGGGACCACAGTTTCATCCACTTAATGGATACGCATCTGAGAGTGTTGATCACACATTTCCTGACCAACACTGCAGGTGTCTGTATCTCTCGGGACTGGTTGACGCCGGGATATATAATGAAATGAAGCGTAGATTACAGCCCTGTCATGTAGTCTCAGACCGAAATCGAAATCCATAGCATCATCTTAATCATCCTCATTCTCATCGATCAGTATAAAAAATGTCTCAAATTCTGTGGTCTTTCATGCCCTGCTCTCATGGTGACCTCAATTTCGATGTCCTCTCCACGTCTGTGGCCTTGGTTTGGTTCCGTCGGGTCACCGGTATTGGCGAGTCCATGGGGGCTGTCGTTAGACGGACGTGGTGGCGCCCTCCGGAGGGAGAGCTCACTCACGCCGGCTCCGCGACTAAGCAATTATTGTCGTCAGTAGGGGGCTTAGTAGGTGGTGTCCTGCATACGCTAGATCAGAACAGGCGCCACTGAACACCACCGAAGTGACTCGGCAGCAGTACAGTGTCTCCTCCGGTGGGTTGCCTCTTGACAACTTGACATTGACTGCTTCCTGTGGATTGCCGGTGCCGGGGCTGCGGTGGGGCCGACCGAGCTGTGGCTGTGGACGGGGTGTCGGAAATGAGCGGCGTTTGAGCAACATTGTTAAAGACGCATCCATTAAAGCTGCTGACACACGAGCCTTTTCGCCCGTACAGTTGAGACGAAACGTTTGAACCTGTGCGGCTTCAGGATAGTTTTAAAACCTTCGAGTTTGATCCCACATGCCGCTTCAAAGGATTGTACAATTGAATACGAAGCTTTTTCTGGAATATTTAGATTCTTATAATTTTTTGAGTTGACATTGCAAAGCACATCATGGCCTTGGTACAATTCAATCAAATGTTTGGTCTCCGAATCGGACAGTCTGACCGCCTTGCTGGATGACGCCATTTTTTCCTTGTGCCGTGGGTGTTGGCTCAATGCTGAGCGTTGATTGGTTGGAGGATACTAACTGTCCGTTTCGAATAGATCACGGTGTATCTCGAACGGTCGGGTTTAACTGGATGCCGAAGTCCGTTTGAGATGTACGTTTACTATGACAGACGCTACGTTTGGGATCGGGTTCGACCGGTACTTCCGAAGCGTACGGGCGGGGATGCTCGTGTGTCAGCCGCTTAAGTGAATGAAACTCGACTGTGCTGTCCCAGTCTTCCAAGCTGAGGCTGTAGCAAATTGTACTGTGGGTCGGAACCGTTCGGGACGGCAACGATAAACATGAATATGGGGATAGTGGTGATAGTTACTCCTTGCAGCGAAGCACAAAAAGTCTAATTCTGCTCTGCTGCTGAAGATAAAGACGATGACATTGATTATAACAATTTTTTTATTTTATTTCATTTTATTTTACCTTTTAACATGCGCACTGGTGATCTACTCATATTGTGAGTAAACCAGTATTTTAGGAAGAAGAAGAAGAAGTAATGACAACTTCGGGTGATCAAAATGGCGTTGGATATTATGTTGATCAGGACGGCTACGACGGTGAACAGAAAAGGACTGGCGATGGTCAGATTGCATCTGTTGACCTCGTCCAGAACCAGCGAACGAGGATCCAGTTAGACGATCTCGGCAAGTTCAAGAAGCTTTCGGGATAGCTGGCAGAGGAGTGGTCGTAAGTGTACCTGTCTCATCGTCCTCGATGATTGCTCCTTTACCAATGCAGCAGAAACAACACCACGATTAGACACAAGCGCGGAAGGGCCTTTGTACAGCGCAACGCGACAGCTGTCCGGTGCTATTGTTTTTGTGTAATACTTGGGTTTTAGTGAAAAGGTTTCAAGACTGTTCCCATTCCAGGATTTCGGATAACCTTCCTCTGTTCATGGCTCTAACCCCGTCCTTCCGCTTGCCCAGCAGTCCCCTTAGTTAGTCAGGTACCCCCGATGGCTGGGACAGGGTTTCAGGCCTGTGACACGCCACATGTGATTCTCACATTCAGATTTTGAATTTCGAAGTCTGAAGGCCATTCCTCACACAGACAAACTCACCTGAATCCGCTTGTTGTGTAGAAGATGACTGTAGGGGAGATCGGGTACCAGGCCATGGAACAGTTCACAAACACCTGTGTTAGAGCTGATCGTCGCCAGTCGGGGTGTGTCCCAGGTAACCCCTCTCACGGGTCACGTGGGATCACAGACCGATTGGTAACGATTAAAAGCAAAAGCATGACCAATAGTGGACGAACATCAAACAATAGGTCAAAGGACAGGCAGTCACAATGCCTGACAGTCTATGTCTAATGATTTTCTTTCGTTCTAGGTTTCTTTCTGTATATTTCTGCTTTATTGTCCCTCTTTCAGTAGAGTTTATGTTTTGAAAGAGGTCTATATTTTTTTTTAATTTGACCTGGAAGTGGTTCGTGATGCACACTTACCTACCTACCCACCTACCTCCCTACCAACCTACCAACCCGTCCACCTATCTACCTACATTCCTACCTACCCACCTACCTACCTACCTACCTACCTACCTACCTACCCACCCACCCACCTACCTGCCTACTTACCTACCTACCTACCTACCTACCTACCTATCTACCTGCCTACATACCTACCTACCTACCTACCTCTACCTACCTACCTACCTACCTACCTACTTACCTACCTACCTAACCGCCTACCTACCTACCTACCTACCTACCTACCTAGGTTAGTCGTTTAGTTTCAACAGCAGACTCGGTTTGGATGTTCAATTTTGGCAATGGCGATAGTTCTATCTGTAACTTGACTGCAGTCTACTGTGGCCTTCGTGGTCCGCTGGGCTGTTGACATTTTCACTTGTCATCCCAATTCTAATATTTTTCCTCTATAATTTTGTCTGACTCACTCTGTTACGTTTCTTTTTTTGCCTACCTTTTTTTCTGTCTACTTTTGCCATTTCCTTTCTGTCTATTTTTCTTATTTCTTTTCTGTCTACCATTATTCTTTTTCTTATCTTTCCCTTTTTTTGTTCACCTTTCTGATTTATGTATTATCTACCTTTCCAATTTTTTTTTCTGTCTACCTTTCCCGTTTTCTGTCTACCTTTCCCGTTTTCTGTCTACCTTTCCCATTTCCTTTGTTTTTATCTTTCCCACTTCTTTTCTGTCTACCTTTCCCATGTCTTTTCTGTTTACCTTTCCTTTTTTTTTCTGTCTACCTTTCCTATTTCTTTTTTTGTCTACTTCTGTCTACCTTTCTCATTTCTTTTCTGTCTACCTTTCCCATGTCTTTTCTGTCTACCTTTCTTATGTCTTTTCTGTCTACCTTTCCTTCCTATTTCTTTTTTTGTCTACTTCTGTCTACCTTTCTCATTTCTTTTCTGTCTACCTTTCCCATGTCTTTTCTGTCTACCTTTCTTATGTCTTTTCTGTCTACCTTTCCTATTTCTTTTTTTGTCTACTTCTGTCTACCTTTCTCATTTCTTTTCTGTCTACCTTTCCCACTTCTTTTCTGTCTACCTTTCTTATGTCTTTTCTGTCTACCTTTCCCACTTCTTTTCTGTCTACCTTTCCCACTTCTTTTCTGTCTACCTTCCCATTTCTTTTCCGTCTACCTTTCCCATTTATTTTCTGTCTACCTTTCCCATTTCTTTTCCGTCTACCTTTCCTATTGCTTTTCTGTCTACTTCTGTCTACCTTTCCATTTCTTTTCTAACTTTCCTATTTATTTTTCTGTCTACTTCTGTCCACCTTTCCCATTTCTTTTCTGTCTCTACCTTTCCCATTTATTTTCTGTCTACCTTTCCCATTTCTTTTCTGTCTACCTTTCCCATTTCTTTTCTGTCTACCTTTCCTATTTCTTTGCTGTCTACTTTTGGTCTACGTTTCCATTTCTTTTCTGTCTACCTTTCCATTTCTTTTCTGTCTACCTTTCCTATTTCTTTTCGTCTACTTCTGTCTACGTTTCCCATTTCTTTTCTGTCTACCTTTCCCATTTCTTTTCTGTCTACCTTTCCTATTTCTTTTCTGTCTTCCTTTTCAATTCTTTTCTGTCTACTTCTCCCATTACCTTTCTGTCTACGTGTTCCATT
>JADBJO010000327.1:0-2500 GCA_016801955.1 Conus betulinus | reverse complement strand
ATCGCATTGTCTTGAAATGCAGGCAGAACTGGGATAAACATCCTTGTCTCCCAAACAAACAAAATAGCTTAGGATTCTACGAAAACAGCTTGCGTGTTATCCCTGAAAGGGTAAACGTTTGCTCGACAATAAAAAAATCTTTGTTGATACCGGCTTGATAGTAACAATGGTGTTATTTACCGATGAACCCGTTCCTAAGGCTAATAATCAATGAGTGAACGTACAAATTCCACCTGATATATCGCAGCAGTTTACCACTAATTGCCAAGGTCATCGGCTGCGCCACTCAAGAAAATACACACACACACACACACACACACACACACACACACACACACACACACACACACACATTCTCTTCTCACTCACTCAGAGAGAGAGAGGAGAGAGAGAGAGAGAGAGAGAGGAAAAAACTGTTGTAATCATACATTGGCCTTTCTCTACAGCTGAAAACCTATACGGAAAGGGTACAGAATCCGATGAATGCATCTGTCAACTGCAGACATGTTTTTGTTAATCTTTTTTATTCACAAAAAAGCCACAGAATTCAAGATGTCATTGCTCATAAACCATCTAACAAAATAGCCGGAAGATATCTGCAAACATTTTACAGCCTTGAAATTCAACGGGCTGCCAGTCTTATTCATACATCTCTTTCTTCATATAATATGAATGGAGATCGCATCTTCAATTAATTGCGCTTCTGAAGTACATTTGTTGCTTAGAGTAATGCACTGTGGTGTGTGTGTGTGTGTGGTGTGTGTGTGTGTGTGTGTGTCACAGAGAGAGGGGTGTGTATGTGTGTGTGTGTGTGTGTGTGTGTGTGTGTGTGTGTGGTGTGTGTGTATGTGTGTGTGTGTGAACGTGCATGCGTGCGTGCGTGCGTGCGTGTGTGTGTGTGTGTGTGTGTGTATGTGTGTGTGTACACTCGATGAAATATAATGCATGGAAAAAGGCGCAAAATGTATTAAGTCTAAGGACACGAGAGTGAGAGAGAGAGAGAGAGGTTTGGGGAGGGGGGAGTAGGTACGGCTGGGCGTGGCAGGACACGGTGGTAGATAGAGAAAGAAAAGGCGGGAATACAGGATGAGTTGGGAAAGTGTTAAATCTATAAACCAGTCAAGATTAAGAAATGTAATAAAAGAGAAAATCACTCATACATGCAGGACAAAACACATTACCATGACAGGGAGCAGCATTAGACACGGTAGCATACATGAATTTACCAGATGAAATATTTTGAGCACCATAAGAGAGAGAGAGAGAGAGAGAGAGGAGAGAGAGAGAGAGAGAGAGAGAGAGAGAGAGGAGAGAGAGAGAGAGAGAGATTGATTCAACACTCCCCTGACATGCACGTTTTCTTATAATTAGCATGCTTTTCCCCTCCCACCTTTCTACTATTTATATTTCTCCATTTATATGTGTATTGTTTCACCTATTTATTGACTTCCCTTTTCCTACTTTCATCTTCTTGCATTTACGTTCCTTTTGCATATTACTTTATTTCGTTTGATTTGTTTCATTGTATTCAGTTGTGTGTGTCAAATTAATTTCTAGCCCTTTTACTCATTAATCAATTTGATCAATATATGTCATCGCACCTGTTGGTTTAATTTACTTGTATAAAATGTGTTGAATTAACCGTATCGTTTTTCCTTGTCCAAATGTGTTTAGGAATGCCTAAAGTAAACATTGGTGTGATATTTTGTTCACTTCGAAGTGCACAAATAATCTTCGAAGATTTGTCGCGCTTGAGAGTGATCGTGGGCTGGTCTCAATAAGCAGATTTATGATCGTCTACAGTGAACCAGCTGGACATGAGGATCTCGTAAATGGAAAGTTTGTGAAGGTGTAAAAAGAGGCAGACGATGGGTCTGGCTGTTTCTTTTTGGAATTTCAAGGCAAACATCCTGGACTGCCAACGAACGTAGTTGAGCTTTTTCTTCACTGATGTCAGTTAATCTCCATTTGGTCCGATGCGCACCTTAGTGGCATGACGCGCTTTCCACTGGTCACAGGATCAGTATACTTCACTCACGGGATCGTTATCCCTGTCTGCCATATCATCTGAGGTGGATGGTGACATGGAGCGTGACAGGAACTAAGATCACGTGCCGACCCCAAGACCAGTCGAGCAGCAACATCTAGAGGATCTGCCGAGCACAAATATCAGGTAGCGTTTGGGGGAAGGAGGTGCAGAATAAGTTTTGAAATAAAGTATGACGGTCCATACACGCATCTTTCTCGTAAAGATATCCCAACGTCCGCAGACAGTTAAGACTGAATCTAAGCAAGCGGCTTGGGGAGACACGAGAAACGTCGGAATTCCAGATCTTGAACAGTCATGTCTTTTTAGTCTGGAAGAAATGACCATCGTAACAGAGGGTGGCAATACGTTCTGTCAGTGCACAAACACACTTTACAGTGTGTTATTTATTGGTTTTATTGTAAAGCCCTTTGGATTAGCTATAATTCCCCCTCCACCCCAACCCCCTCCACG
>JADBJO010000326.1:792500-795256 GCA_016801955.1 Conus betulinus | reverse complement strand
ATGAATCCTTTTTCTCCTCCATAAATTCTGAAGTGGTGACTGACATAACAAAGATTACGTGACTACTTTTTTTTTTTTCAAACTGTCAACGTTCTAATACTCCAAACTTTCATTACATTACATACAGCTGACCTGTAACATCGTAGAGTTTTGAACCTTTGAATCGTACACCCTTTGGCAGATTGTTTATATTCTAACTGACTGCAAGATAACATTGACTGCTGCCTTTATTCATGAGCAGTTTTCTCGCTTTGAAAAGTATGTCAATTCTTACACAATCCAAAAAGACCGAAATCTGATTAAGTTCAGAGCTTGTTCATTGTGAATGTTCCATCGTAAATAATACACTGATTTCAGTCAAATTGCCTTCGGTTTTTTTTTTTAATATAAAAGACAAACATAGTGCCATATGACTATGCAATTCAGTAGTGTAAGGAAATATCAAGCGAATATGCATTCACACATGTATGTGTCTATTCTTGTGTACGCAAGCATAAACATAGATACATACAAATATATAAACGAATATCCTATGCGCACATACATGCCCGCATTCGTATGTAATGACATAAAATCTTCATGCGTACATAGATACATATGAAAATACCATCCAGTACATTTGTCATACGATTATATATAGATATAATTATAACAATGTGTGTGTGTGTGTGTGTGTGTGTGTGTGTGTGTGTGTGTGTGTGTGTGTGTATTAGGTAAAACAAATGATAATCAGATTAGGAAAGGATGAATTAGCTAGATAATATGTACATTCATGTTGAATTTTTGAAAATTTAGTATATTTGTTGAACAAGTGGCGAACATAACCATTATAAAGAACCATTGTGTGTTTCATATTCACAGCTGATATGCGTTTTCTATGTTATATCTCAAGGGTGGTTGCTTCCAAAATAGAGAGAGGTTTGGTTGCGGTTTGTTCACCTCTGCATGTGTACGTACAAAACTCGGTACGTAGAATGATATGATTTGATTCAATACCTCATCTGTGTTTCAATTATTTGTGTGTCTGTCTCCCCCCCCCCCCCCCCCCCCCCCCCCCCCCCTTAAAAAAAAAATTCCCGACTGTGTTTACATTATTTACATTGATACATGTTTTGAGTTATTTTGCGCTCCCACGTAAACCCGGTCAACCCAGTGAAGCCAAATAATACCGTCACATACTCTTTCACCTTGAGGAGTGGGCGGCGTGCATGATTTTATTTACATTTTCTTAGGAAGCTCACAACACGAAAATCTTCGTGCTCCACAACAATGCGTGCGCGGGCACACACACACCACGCACACACACACACACACACACACACACACACACACACACACACACACACACACTCAGTCACACACGCTCGCGCGCTTGCGAGCACGATCTTTTCAGCACGTACCGTCACAGAAAAAAAAAATGCCCTACCGTCGGCCGTCAGGTCTTGCGGCCATCAAATTACAAGCACTGCATGAAACGGAACCGAGCAAATGGTGTGACGACGGCGGAGCGAGACTCGGGGAGTTCATGTTTCCTCTCAGGGTCGCAGGCAAACCCATTTTCTGCCATGCCCTGGCGCCACGGAGAGACCCCCCACACCTGCGAGCCAACAAGATCCAAGTCAATGAACTGAAAGACCGACGACATACACCCGGATCGCTCTCTTCTTCTTCTTCTTCTTCCATGATTTTCCTGTACGTGACGTTCTGGCGGGCGTGTTTGGGCAGCTGTATGAAACCAGTCGGAAAAAGTGAAAAAAAAAAAAAGGGGTGTCGATACCTGATCGAGTTCCAAACGTGATCAGCATTGGGCGTTGGTTAGGGAGTCGGTGGGGTGGTGGGTGGTGGGAGGTGGGTTGATTGACGGAACATGGTTGACTTTGTTGCTCTTGTTGCTTTCATCCAACAGGATGGTAATGAGATAACGAAGCCGGCATGTGTCCAACTCGGTGATTGGCTCTGAGGTCATTGATTATTCTTCTTGCTTGCGCGGAACGACTCGTAGACTAGACTCCGGTGTCTGTTTCAAGATCTCGGTCTCAAAGTGAGTGCAGCTGACTGATACATCACGAAGCTTGAGTAACGCATGATGACAAAGAAGGGGGTGTCCTTGTTACCTTGGTCATGAAAAAAACAACGAATCGTGTGCTGAAGCCGTGAGACCTAGGCCTGATCGTGAAACACGTGAACCGAATCGACACTCCTACTCCGTCGGTGTATTAGCTAAACGAAATCATGCACTGATGTGGAAAGGTTCAGAAAGACCATTTTGGTAAACAGGTCTACAACGAACTAAGCATTCTTTCACAGAGAGAGAGCGTGGGGGGGGGGGGGGGGGGGGGGGGGGGGGGAGGGGGAGGAGGAAGGGGTGGAAGAAGGAACAGTGAGAGACAGAGACGGAGAGAGAGGAGTGGGGGGCTGGAGGGAGGGAGGGAGGGTGTGTGAGAGAGAAATAGAGACATAGAGAGACAAAGACGAATGGTTTGTTGTGTATAAGCCTGTAGCTCGTTAACAATGTTCACACAGAGAAAGAGAGAGAAGACAGACAGACAGAGAGACACAGACAGACAGACAGAGAGGCAAGGGCAAGGCAGTGTTGCTTATAGCCCAGCCGACCGCAAAGGGCCATATCAGGGCTGTCACAACATTCAAGTCAACCCGCAAGTCATTCATTCGCACAACCCTTCGAAACACACCTTCTAAAAAACACACCCGAAATTTTGTTAAAAAAAAAAAAAATAAAAAAATAAAAAAAATCT
>JADBJO010000326.1:785000-787500 GCA_016801955.1 Conus betulinus | reverse complement strand
CGCGCGCACACACACACACGCACGCACGCACACACACACACACACACACACACACACACACCACACACACACACACACCACACACACACACACACAGAGGCAGAGAGAGAGAGAGAGAGGGGGAGAGACAGAGAGAGAGAGAGACAGAGAGAAGCAGAGAAGCATTCAACAGGCCTATGACAACATTTCAAGAAGATATATATATTATATATATATATACTGTACGTATATATCTTCCACGCGGTCTACTCCTTGTCGTGGTGTGGGGGCTTGTGTACCTCTATGACCCAGAGAGCTATGCCAGCGGGAGCGTATGCTCCTGGTAGGGCCACCCAAGCTGGACAGGTCGAAGGTTAGGGGTCAGACTAATGTAGACCAACTCTCACGGAGGTTAAACGGGTTTCGCTCAGGGCTAACACCCCTTCCTAGGGGGAAAAAAAAAAGCAAGTTACAGAAACATCGACAACATCAAACCAAGACATTCACCTGGGAGAGGAAGGGCCTCCATCCCGGAGACTCATGACGTCAGGCAGTGAAAGCCGAGAGGAAGCTGCAAGACCGACCCCCCTCTCCCCCCCAGAAAATCAACAAGGATAGCCACTTGGAACATCAGGACAATGTACGAAGCGGGCAGAACCATCCAGATAGCAAGAGAGATGAAGACCTACAAGACAGGAGTCCTAGGACTGAGTGAGACAAGGTGGCTACAGACAGGACAGCTGAGACTTTCATCAGGAGAGCTGCTGCTGTACTCGGGACACACAGAGGACGGAGCCCCCCTCCCCATACAGAAGGCGTGGCCCTGATGCTGACACCAGAGGCGCAGCGGGCACTCACCGGCTGGGAAGCTATCAACTCCCGCATCATCACAGCCAGATTAGCACCAAGAAGAACAACAACAAGCTGAATATCATCCAATGCTACGCTCCCACAAATGATGCAGAGGAGGAAAAGAAAGATGATTTCTGCCAGCAAGTACAAAGCTGTGCTGGACAGAAGAGGAGCAAACGACATCACAATAGTCATGGGTGACTTTAACGCCAAGATAGGATCAGACACACACAGGATATGAAGACATCATGGGGACACATGGACTTGGACAGATGAGTGAGAATGGAGAACGCTTTGCAGACCTGCGCATTGAACCAGGTGGTGATAGGAGCAGCATCTTCCCTCACAAGCGCATCCACAAGGCCACCTGGAGATCCCCGGACCACGTCACGGAGAATCAGATCGACCACATCTGCATCAGCAGGAAATTCAGGCGATCATGGCGGGATGTGAGGGTGATGAGGGGTGCTGACGTGCCATCAGACCACCACCTGCTTGTGACAGCAGTGAGACTCCGACTCAAGAAGTACACTTTAACAAACGCAGCAAGGACAAGATATAATGTGGAGCTGTTTGGCAGTAAAGAAATAAAGGAGAAATTTCAGATCAGTCTTACCAACAGGTTCCAACTACTTGAAGAAATGCTTGAAGAGGAGAGCACAGGCATCGAGAACCAGAGGCAACATACCAGGAAACTTTGGCATGAGACCTGTGAGGAGGTACTTGGAAAGAAGAAGAACGAACACAAGGAGTGGATCTCTGATGACACTATTCAGAAACTGAACAAAGGAAAGAGGAGAAAGCCACACTCAACATGAGCCGGACAAGATCAAGCAAAGCACAGGCCCAAGAAGACTACACCCAGGCGGACAAAGAAGTGAAGAAAAGTGTGAAGAAAGATAAGGACTTCATCGACAGACTTGCCAGACAAGCAGAGGATGCTCCAGGACAGGGCAACATGAGAGAGCTGTACACCACCACAAAGAAGCTGGCGGGCAAGTTCCAACAGACTGTCAAGCCAGTCAAAGACAAAAACGGAAAGACCCTCACAACAACAGGAGATCTGTTGAAGCGATGGGCAGAGCACTTCAAAGAATTACTAAATCGTTCCGCCCCCGAAGCACTACCGACATCCCACCAGCAGAAACAGAACTGCCCATCAACTGTGAGAAACCATCGAAAGCAGAGATCAGAAAGGCCATCCTGACACTGAGGAATGGGAAGGCAGCAGGGCCTGATGAGATCCCAGCAGAAGCCATCAAAGCGGATGTTGATACAGCTGTCGACTTGCTGCACAGCCTCTTCGGCAAGATATGGGGAAAAGAGAACATCCCAGCAGAGTGGAGGGAAACCTCGCCGCCCCTTACATCAACTTCATCGACTATGAAAAGGCCTTCGACAGTGTAGATAGAGAGACACTATGGAAGCTACTGAGACACTATGGAATACCAGAGAAGATCATCTCTCTCATCCGGTGCACCTATCAGGATATGAACTGCAGACGGTTTGTCAGAGGTGAGGTGAAGACAGGAGTGCGCCAGGGATGTCTGTTGTCACCTTTCCTCTTCCTCCTGGTCATCGACTGGATCATGAAGACCACAACAACAGGCAGGAACAATGGGATACAATGGACACTCTGGACGCAGCTAGATGACCTTGACTTTGCTGA
>JADBJO010000326.1:755000-777500 GCA_016801955.1 Conus betulinus | reverse complement strand
GTAATTATGCTGTAATGATTCTTCAACACAATGAATTTTCATATTGCCTGCAACGATGACATACATTACTATTTTGTGAAGCATTCTACCCTAACCGTTTGTAATTATGCTGTAATGATTCTTCAACACAATGAATTTTCATATTGCCTGCAACGATGACATACATTACTATTTTGTGAAGCATTCTACCCTAACCGTTTGTAATTATGCTGTAATGATTCTTCAACACAATGAATTTCATATTGCCTGCAACGATGACATACATTACTATTTTGTGAAGCATTCTACCCTAACCGTTTGTAATTATGCTGTAATGATTCTTCAACACCCTGACCAAGAACTTCCCTGTGAGTAGAAGACTGTTGAATCCAAACACAACCATACCCACTTTCTGTCGATATTTGCTTTACAGGTTCAATCCAAGGGGGGTGTCAAATGTATGTAAAGTACACTCTAAAGTTTACATAAAGATGCACATTTGAGCAGAGTATTTTTTGGTAATATACTGTTAGACCAAAATGTGGATAATTCTTATCATCAAAACACAGATCCGATACACACCAGTTCTTTGTTGGTTGGTTTGGTTGGTTTTTGTATACCAAATGTTTCACAGTATTTCATTATTCAATGCGAATAAAGATCTTAAAAATTAAAGCTACAGCTATAACTTTTTTTTCCAAATCATCATGTATTTTCACACACCCAGATCTCATAGTAATGGCACAAATCAGGAATGATAGTTGTTGCAAAAAGATTCGAAATGACACCGATGGGAAGTTGTGGGTTCCTAGCCATAAGTAACAAAAAACCAACAGTGCTTTAAATGCTTTTTCCTGCACTTTTTTTTTTTTGTTGTTTTTTTTTGTTTTTTGTTGTTTTTATTTTTAATATTCCCATTTTGATTAAAGATTATTCCAAGATACCTGAATATCCAAACAACGTCAAGAACATTTTCACCACAGTTAGACACACCCCCTCTGGATTTGATCGCCCAGTGTTAATCATCAGTTTGATCTTAGAAAAATTAACGTTCATTTCCCATGTCTGACAAAACGTATACGCAGCCCTTAAAGCTTTCTTTGTCTTTTTAATCCGTTACCCGGAATATGATAACAAAATGGCATCACCAGCATATACCACAAAAGTAATCTAATGTGGTCAGATAGTTCTAGATTTTGTACAATCGAGCTTTATAAATATTACAGCCATTTTTCGTGACAAATAACGCTCAAGGTCGTTTACATACAACGATGACAATGACTGTGAAAAACTTTCACCTTATCTAAAGCCCTATGTCACCATTACAAGAAATCAGTCGTGTCTGCGTTTAAAGAAACACAACATTTGGTTGGTTCAAGCATACTGATGATAACTTGTAAGACTTTCCCCCTTAAAAGTTTACACCATAACCCTCGTCTTCACGCTGTGTCAAAAAAAAAAAATTAAATAAAAGCTTGTATGAAAATTTAAAATGCAAATAGTCAACAAAAAAACATGATAATGATTCTTTTTAGTTCCCTTCAAAGGATCGACCAAAAATGTGGGTACAAACATGTGGTCAAGAGTAGAATTGGGATGTCTGAATCCTGCTTGATTTTTCCAAGAATATGCTGTTTGATTCTATGAAATCGGTCCACAGTTTTCTTTTGGGGGGTGGTGGGGGGGGGGGGGGGGGGGGGGGGGGTTTCCAAGACAGATGCCAACTATTTTTCAAGACAACTGAGTAAAGTATCCCTGTGTAGTTACTACGCTCTTCTTTATCACCACAGACTCTTTGTTAAGGGCTACAATTTATCCTATTGTCCAGTCTTCAAATATATTACCAGTCCAACGCCGATCTTGCGCCGAGTATGACAAGATCAGTGATTACTCGTTCTTCGTTTTCTTTTGCTTTGAATGTTGTTTATCTTGTCTGAAGAAGACCTAAGAGGTCGAAACGCGTCGCGTTTTGTCTTGTGACATGTTTGTCCATGTTTTTGGCGGACTCACTAAGAATTATTTTCAAAATCTATTGCCCTTGTCCAAAACTCACTTTTGGAAACGTTCCCGTGTACATTAATGAATTCCGGATTCCCGTTCTTTAGATACTCATCACGTATTAAGTCAGTTCCGGTAATTTTCTTGTTTTTCATCTTTTAGTGGCATTTTCCGATGCCTAGAGAGTTCGGATTGGGGCGTTTAGGAAATGAAGATCATAATCGAGATTTATCTTATTTCCCAGACTTGTATCCTCATCAACAACAATGAGGATTAAAAGAATGTCACACAGGATATAGTTGAAATGCTAAATACTAGATCTAAACACTGGAACAAACTCAGGAAATCCACAATGTCACATAGAATAGTCGGAAGTGCTAAAGCTAGATCTAATCACTGGCACAAACTCAGGAGATCCGCAATGTCCTCCAGGAAATCCCAAGGCCTCTAACACAGGGAGATGACGAAAGACCAAAGAATTTGTCACCAGTACAGTCAAAACCTATTTTGAACAAATCGTCCGTGTTATTTTTTCTAAAGAGCGCAGCAACTGTTTTGTCTTGTCCTGCCAGGGTCTTCTTGAGCTGGCAGCGTAATCGACCGTTCAGGTCAGTTCGGTTCAGTGGTTTACTGAATGTCTGTTCATCGCCAGATGATTTTTAGACACTTATTCAAAAAAAAAAAAAAAAAAAAAAAGCTAACAAAAACCCTCCACACTCAACTTATCATCCTTGTTAATACTTTCAGATCCACATCTGATATATGCATATTTACATGTGTGAAATACCCTAGTGATACACAAAATAATATTGTTGATCTTGATTTAAAAAAAAAAAAAAAAAAAAAACCTGTGACTGCGAAATAGCCATGGCAATTATGAACCACCAGATGTTGTTGACGCTTTTGTCTGGAGTTCGATGCTTTCGCCAGATGAAAACAAAAATTGCTTCAGGAACAGTCAAATCGTTATTCTAAATGACAGTTTTGCGGGATGGTGTGTGTGTGTGTGTGTGTGTGTGTGTGTGTGTGTGTGTGTGTGTGTGTTTTGTGCGTGCTTGCGTGTATGTGCGTGCGTGCGTGCGTATGTGTGTGTGTGTGTGTGTGTGTGTCTGTGTGTGTGTGTCTGTGTGTTTGTCTGTCTGTGTGTATGTGTCTGTCTGTCTGTCTGTCCGTCTGCGTGCATCTGAAACGGCGGTAAACATTTCAAATGCAACTTAACTAGCCAGAAGCTGTAATTTTGTTATGAACAAAAGAGCCATGTTTGCAAGGTGAACAAAAAAAAAAAAAAAAAAGAATGCATCAGTTCAAACGAAAAATCACTGAAGGTAACTGATATTCCTGATCCGAAGTTATTCTTGAACAAAGTGTGAAACGTTAACTTTTTCACACGTAATAATTTGATCGATCCTCCAAAGGGCTATTTTAAAGAAGTCGTCGTCGTCGTGTTGTTGTTGTTGTTGTCTTCGGCATGTAGAGTTGGTGTGACAAGAACTAGCGGATGTTTACTTTTTATCATTCGTCTTCACTTTTATGTGCCTTTCAGTTTTCAACTCTCTCTCTCTCTCTCTCTCTCTCTCTCTCTCTCTCTCTCTCTCTCTCTCTCTCTCTCTCGATAGACGTGCGTGTGTGTATGCATAAGTAAGTGTGTATGTGAAAGAGCGAGCGCGCATGTGTGTGTATGTGTGCGTACGTGCGCGTGCGTGTGCACGTGCGTGTACGTGCATGCGTGTGTGTGCGTGCGCGCGTGCGTGCGCGGTTCTTTAGTATGTGTGCACCTAGGTGTGGTGGCTTGTGTGGCTATGGGTGTGAGTGTTTATATCAATAGCATGAACATTTTGTATTGTACATATGAATGCTTTTTTTAATATTGTTGCAAGTGAAATTATCACGACAAAACAATGTTCCTTTTGTAGGAGGACATTACACTGAATTGAACTGAACTGAAACGGAGACTGAATTAGTGTGAAAATACCAGGCTGGAGTTGTTCATGTACACAGCATCGAATTTCCCAAAGCCAGTAGCTCCAAAATCTCATCATCACTCCTCAGTGACGAAGTTACCCATGAGTCTCTTTAAAAGCCTTGTCACCTCGTCTTTCCGAAGACCACTCGCTGGCTCTTTTGTGTCCAATAAAGCAAAACAATGGTAGCGCAAAGTCTATAGTTTACCTTGAGTCCCACTGTCACTTGAACAGATGCCGAAATGCCGAAATGCAGTATCAACACTCCTGTAGTTTTTTTATTGCTTGCTACGTCTTTTCACATGGCGTGTTTTTAGACGACGATTGTGATATTTGTAAATGATATACATCAAGATGACATTGATATTATTATACAAATGAAAACATAATTGAAAATAAAGCTTAAATCAGTGAACATGAACAGCATAAACAATGTTTGCTTCAAAAATACTGAAATCTCATACTAATGTACCGATAGGACTGCGAAGTTATTTCAGTGTGTGTGTGTGTGTGTGTGTGTGTGTGTGTGTGTGTGTGTGTGTGTGTGTGTGTGAGTGTCTGTAAATGTGTTTAGTACAACCATGAGTAATCTGACAATAAATGTGGTTTCAGTCAGTCAGTGTGTGTGTGTGTGTGTGTTGTGTGTGTGTGTGGTGGTGTGTGTGGTGGTGTGGTGGTGTGTGGTGTGGTGTGTCTGTTTTTTTTACCTACTTATCTGTTCATTCGTTTTATTTAGATTTCAAACGATTCTCAAAACGTATTGTGTGGTGAATGATGACATTTAATCTTTGTGTGATTGTAATGAATACTTTTGTAAAAATCAAACACAACAAAAAAACAGTTTGAAACCGTGAGGGATTGTATGCGTCATTGTTGCTGAACTGAATACTGCGCAGCGAACGGTGATGACTCGAGGTATTAATTGGCCCAATGCCTAACTACTTTCTGTCGTATTGAGAAGAGTGGAAACAGCTTAAGAGTCGTGCTAGTGCAAAATGTGATTGAATTATACCAAACCTAAATGAAAACGCGGTTTAAAGTAGTATTTCGTTTTGCATTTATCGTTGCCAAATAGATCTCATTTGTTATTGGTCAATTTCTTTCTCCATCGGCGTTTATTCAAAGATATTTTCTGCTTCCCACTGTAAGATTAATATTCATTTACACGACTAAAATGTCGGGAAGTTTTAAGAATCTTGTACTTTTTTACGGTGCACAAGTTTCGTTTCAGCTATATAGAAAATAAAAAAAAAGTTTTGATCATCAAACGTTTATTCTGATTGCAGAGTAAGACTTTCTCATTATTACGGACATAGAGGCTTGTGATCCCTGTCCTCAACTACTCTCTTCCTTCTCTCCCTCCCTCCCTCCCCCCCCCCCCCCTCTCTCTCTCTTTGTGTGTGTGTGTGTGTGTGTGTGTGTGTGTGTGTGTGTGTGTGTGTGTGTGTGTGTGTCTGCTGTCTCTCGGCCTAAAACAAACCAACAGAGGACTGAATACCCCCTCCCCCCCCCCCCCCTCTCTCTCTCTCTCTCTCTCTCTCTCTCACACACACACAAAAACATGCCATCACAAAATGCTGATATCCAACCCACCGAAACGTGTTGGCTCCATCTTTGATGTGAAAAACATTCCATTTGTTCACTTCATTCAAACTGGAATAGGATTCACCATTGCGTGATGTCTGAAAAAAAGAAACGATGGCGTCAGATATCCACACTTAATGCCTTCACCATGTACCCTTCTTCTCTTCCACATCAGTGGCATCTTTCATGTATATCACTGAATAAGTTTCTTTTCTTTTTTTCTTTAATGCGAATTACACGTTTGATTTGAAATGTATGACAGTGTCTTTCCCTGAGAAAGAACTGTCATATCGTACTCTTCGACCTCTTTCTCCGTTTACGTTTTCGGCCTGATTTGTTTTCATTTGAGCTGCCTGCGAAAGATCCACCACATCCACTGGCCAGAGACCATCAGCAACAAAGAGCTGTGGGGAAAGATGTAACCAACTGCCACTGGCCAGAGACCATCAGCAACAAAGAGCTGTGGGAAAGAAGTGACCAACTGCCAGTAGAGCAAGACATCCGCAAAAAGAAGATGGCGGTGGATAGGACACACGCTCCGAAAGCCCCCCGGACAACACCACCACCAGAAAAGCCCTGACCTGGAATCCCCAAAGGCAAAAGGAAGCGAGGAAGACCAGGAAACACCTGTGGAGACGGGACCTGGAATCAGACACCAGGCAGATGGGTTACAGCTGGAGCGAATTAGAAAAGATTTGCCCAGGACCGCGGACGTTGGCGGGCAGTTGTTGATGGCCTATGCTCTCCAAGTGCAATGGGCCTAAGTAAGTTGTTTTCATTGAAATGGGTACGGCTGAATTATGATCAGTGGTTGATTCCCTCCCCTGATGTGGAGTGTTTGGAAAATGAGTGCTCGGGTGAGGTCAATTTGGGGGGTTAACCCGTGTAAGACCATCTGATGGTGGAGTGATTGGAAAATGAGTACTCAGGTGAGGTCAATTTGGGGTCAACCTGTGTAGAACACATCTGAATTGACCTGATCAGCTCTTGGGTGTGCCAGTTTTGAATTAGTCTGTGTCGTTGTCTGTGTCGTTGAATTAGTTTGCGTCGTTGAATTAGTCTGTGTCACTCCTCGCTCGCAAAAAAGCATCTTTTTCTGTTAACCAAAATGAAGAAGAAAAGAACCACACACACACACACACACACACACACACACACACACACACATATATATATATATATATATATATATATGTATGTATAAAAAAAAAAAAAATATATATATATATATATATATATATATATATATATATATGTGTGTGTGTGTGGGTGGGTGGGTGGGTGGGTGGGTGGGTGAGTGGGTGTGTGTGTGGCCAGTGTGACCATCAGAGAGAGAGAGGGGGGAGAGAGAGAGTGTGTGTGTGTGGGGGGGGTGTTATCAGCAACAAGAGAGAGGGGGGACAGAGAGAGAGAGGATTTGAAAATGGGAGAAGAGAGAGGATGAGAGAGAGAGATGGGGGGGGGAGAGGGAGGAGGGAGAGGAACAACAGACCACAAAAATCTACAATTACCGGATACGAACATGGATTGTATACCACTCAACCATTGGGAGTGTTACCTGTTTTGTATAGATGTATTTCAAAAGGTCTTCAAACGCATCAATATGTGACAATTTCAAAACACCTCGTTTTGTATAATACTTCAACAGGTCTTCAAATTCATCATCATGTGACAATTTCAAATCACCTTGTTTTGTATAATACTGAAATAGGTTTTAAAATGCATCAGCATGTGACAATTTGAAATCTGGTTGGCTTTGACTGTTGAATGTTGTCGACTCAATGGATCTTCTTCTTCTCTGCGAACGCCTTCATCTACGAGGTCAATCCGGCCCTTGAGATGAGTAGTGCCGTTTTCTCTCCAGCTCTTGTAGTAGACTGCCGTGCAGCTCCGTCATCAGAGCTGTCTCTGTTGGCCGACAAAGGTGGCAGTACGTCGCAGGTCCTCCAGTCCTACGTAGAGCTTCCGGGCACTGGTATTGGGTCGGGCCAGGTTTTCTCTCGAAGCGCTTGGTGGAGCGGGCAGGACTGCAGCAGATGTTCTGTTGTCTGGCTGCCTGTTCTGCAGGGGCACTGCTCTGTGTTGCCGATGCGGAGTTTAGAGAATAGGTGGTGTTTCAGGCGGTTGTGGCCTGTCCTGAGCCTGAAGATGACTACCTGCTCTCGGGACGGTCACCCTGTGTCACTCCTGAATTGACGCTAGAGTCAGCAGGGTAGTACGGGTCTGCTCTGTTGTGGCGTGGATGCTGCTGCTTCCACTTGTTCTGCAGTTTGGCCTTGATGATGGTCCTGGATTCGGTCGTAGCTGGTAGATCTGTCCATCTGCTCCTTCGTAGTGCCCTCCTTTGCCAGGGAGTCAGCAGTCTCATTGCCGAGCACGTTGCAGTGGGAGGGAATCCACTGCAGGTGACTGTGTGGACGTGTGCAGAGGGAGGCGAGAGATGAGGACAGATCGTTGAGAACTGATCATCATCCTTGGGTGTCCTGGGCGTCGTGATGGTCCGGACGGGGCTTGGCATCTTGTTGTAAGTGATGCTGTTTAATGGATGCGTCACTGTGAATGTTGGCCAGTGATGTGGATGTCCGTAACTCTAGGACCTGTGCTGAGGTGTCAGAATGAAAAACACAGCCCTGTCATGCAGGCTCAGACTGAACAGAAACTCCAGAGCATTATTAGCTTGATCCAAAGTTAAAATACCAGATTCTGGGGCTGTTTATGTCTTGTTCGCGCAGTGTCGTGATGACCTTTCTTAAACCTTTCCCCGTACGTCGCCAAAATTTTTGCGCGCTCTACTTCCTGGGTGTGCAGAAACCCATGCTTTCAATGAAGGAATGACCCTCGCCGTACGCCGTGGGTGTACAGTAACCCATGGTTTCTGTATTGAAAAACTAATCCCTCGCCGCACGCCGCGGGTGTACAGTAACCCATGGGTTTCTGTATAGAAACTAATCCCTCGCCGCACGCCGCGGGTGTACAGTAACCCATGGTTTCTGTATAGAAACTAATCC
Source organism: Conus betulinus (assembly GCA_016801955.1). Classification (NCBI taxonomy): domain Eukaryota; kingdom Metazoa; phylum Mollusca; class Gastropoda; order Neogastropoda; family Conidae; genus Conus; species Conus betulinus. The sequence goes on along the minus strand of JADBJO010000326.1, from coordinate 768,970 downwards.
CTCGCCGTACGTTGTGGGTGCCGTACAGTAACCCATGGTTTGTGAGTTAGAGCTAATCCCTTGCCGTACATAGTGGGTAACCCACATCTGCTCGTAAAGCAACTTTGACTTTTCCTTCAGCAAACTTGCATGTACAATTCCATTTGCATGCGTTTACAATTGTATTGTGAATCAGTGTGCCTGCAAGATGATAGTCTTGTTTGCTACTTGTGTGTGCTTGTATGCACATGTGATTGATGTGTGTGTATGTGGGTATGGGCGTGGACTTTTTCTCCTTCCTTTTTTCCTACAAGTCCCCCTATTTCCCATGGCCGACATTTTGGCATTCCAGGCTTTTCTTCATTTCGATGTAATTGGGTAAAAAAAAAAAAAAAAAAAAAAATACATATCACTACTCGCGCCCTAATTTATACTATAATCAGTACTGCAGCAGATATAGATTTTAGATCAATGGATTTCAGACATACATACAATAAAAAAAAAAAAAAAAAAAAAAAGAAAAGGAATTATCAATCAGTTCTCCCACTGATTCTCTTTTCCAAGGAAAAACAAATCACTCGGAATTGTTGTAGATAAATCAATCTTATGTAATAACTGATAGTAATAAAACTTACCGCAGACTTGAACTGGGATGTGATTCACGCGTCTCTCTGTCTCTAGCCGGCAAGCACGCATGACGTCACACCCACAACATATGGCGCGAACAGTTTTTTTCATTGTAAGTATGGGTGGCCTCACACCCACGACGACGTACAGCGCGCAAAGTTTGTTCTTTGAGAGTATGGGTGTAGTCACACCCATGACGTACTGTATATTTAGTGTCTATTTATATCCACAACATATGGCGCGAACACGGTTTCTTCTTTGTAAGTATGGGTGGCCTCACACCCACGACGTACAGCACGCAAGGTTTGTCTTTAAGAGTATGGGTGTGATCACACCCACGACGTACTGTATATTTACTGTTTAATTATTTCTTTGTTTATGCACAAAACAAAATAATTTTCAGGTGATATGTAGTATGATACATTATAGACAAAGTCATGAAATTTCAGGAAAGTTGAATCAAAAGTACTTGAGTTACAGAGCAAAAACCATGTGTGTGGTAGTTTCACACCCACGGCGTACGGGAAAGGTTAATTAACACAGTCAGCCCGAGGGATGTGGTCAACAAAGGTGCTTCATGGTCATCCTTTAGGGGAGAGAGATTTTGCGCACACACACACACACACACACACACACACACACCACAGAGTTCACACAGAGTTCCCAGTCCAGTATTTAGGCACTGTTGTCACGAGAGATTGCACACACAGGGTTTCCGTCCAGTAATCAGGCACTGTGGTACTGACTTTATGTTTGCTCTCTGCCTTCTCTTCCACGCCCTCTGAGAGGATTTTATTCCCACGGCATGCCAGAGTGCGCCTCTGTGGAGATTTGAACCCCCCCCCCCCCCCTCCACCTCCCCCCCCCTCCCCCCAAGACATACCAGCTCACAACACAGACAAAACTGAAAGCAGCAGGTACAATGGTTTATAGCAGACCCAGACCGAAATCAAAGCAGCTGGTATAACACCAGACTAAATGAAAGTAGCTGGTACTACACATTAGTGTCCTAACTACAGCTATTTGAAGATCCATTTCGGTCAGACAGAACGGCTTTTGGCTGAAAATTATTGTTCAGTGGTACACTGTGACATTCGCAGGCTGTTTTGGTTGTAGGTTCCAATCTCCGCCGAGGCCCCAAAATAAAGACTGCAATGTTCGCTGCCCGTCATAACATGTTATTCTGATGATGTCGTTGTGTTGTGTTTTGTGTTGTTGGGTAGGTCTCCTTCCCCTTTCTGCCAGACTGAACAGGGTTGTTTTTTTTTTTTTTTTTTTTTTTTTTTTTTTTGCCTCATCAAGAAGAGTGGCAGTGGGGGGGTGGGGTTATGGGGAGGGGCGAAGCAATACCAAAGCAGCCCAATGTCAGCCCACTTGGTGCTCTGAACACCATGGACTAACGAGGCTGGCCCGACCGTAGCTCTGAATATTGGCTCCATCCAATTGTCTCAAGGCAGGCAGTATCTTTTTTTTTTTTTTTTCCTCTCTCTCTCTCTCTCTCTCTCTTCTCTCTCTCTCTCTCTCTCTCTCTCTCTCTCTCTCTCCCCTCCCTCCCTCTCCCCTCCTCTCTCTCTCTCTCTCTCTCTCTCTCTCTCTCTCTCCCTCCTCCTCGCTCTCTCTCTCTCTCTCGCCTCCGTCTCTCTCTCTCTCTCTCTCTCTCTCTCTCTCTCTCTCTCTCTCTCTCTCTCTCTCTGTCGTATCCCTCTCCCTTCATAATGACAGTGATGGTGGTCTGCCAGTCTGTTCAGACCCAGGCAATGTGGACTGAGCTGTGGCTGGGAACGACTTCTCCGACCATTCACTTTGAACCTTGATGGCTTTTGTCTCCTCCGGGTGGGAAACCAGGAGGTGTGGTCTGGAATCTGCTAATCTGGTTGTTTACAGTCTGGCCCGCGTTTGGGGGGGGGGGGGGGGGGGGGGGGGGGGACGCCCTGTCTGCGGAGAACACCTTAACATTCGGAGACGTAAATCGCACCCACTAGCAGCTAACTCCTAGGGATGGGGATGCGACCCGTCTTTAATGACGAATGTAGTGAACGCGCACCCAAGTAGCAAATGAGGCTAGGGATGGGGATGAGAAAGAATGAGAGAGAAGGGGTGAACGAGGATGAGAGAGAGAAATGAGGCGCTGGAGAGAGAGAGAGAGAGAGAGAAGGGAGTGCGAGAGAGAGAGAGAGCGAGGGAGGGGAGGGAGGAAAAGAGAAGAGAGGGACACAGACAGACAGACAGACAGACAGAGACAGACAAACAGAAGGAGAGAGAGAGAGATGTTTTATTTTGTCAGGATCTCTCCACATTTGCAGCAAGGCATTACAGAGCTGTATTCCAGACGGGATAATGGATGGAAAATATGCATGAAAACGAACATGAAAGCTACACCATACCAGGCATAAAAAAAAAAAAAAAAAAAAAAAAAAAGATAGATAAATAAACGAACTTCACTTCACAGAGCCGATCACAAACATACTGAGCAACCCCGGATCACGCGAAAAGGCAGCGTAACATTCCGTCACGCTGAGAGCGGTTTGTCTATGATACATGTGCAGAAGAAAGAGTTCCATCCTCGCCAACTGCGCTCAGTTTGCAGCTGTGGAGATACGGAGAAAAATAAACAGAACTGCCGAATAAGAAAAGCAGCAACCGCTTTCGACAAGCAGCAAGAAATCATCACCTGTCACCTGTCTTGTACACCATTTGGGCACCACAGAAACTCCAGTTTGGTGATGTGGTCTTTGAGAGGTGCCGAGGATCATGGACAATTAATGCTCTGAGACTAGGGCGACATTCATGTTCAGCTGTTGCTGATAAAAAAAAAAAAAAAAAAAAAAAATCCGACAACTTTACAAGTGCACATCGTGACAATACAGGTGCACTGACTATCAATACATGAAGTTTATCCAGCTCTGTGACTGCTATCACCTTCACGAGTATCCCAGCCCTGGATTTGACAACCATCCAGTCAAAGAAAACTTTGCACGTTCAACATGAAATGCCTCTATCAAAATGAGGAGCTCAGAAGGAAATACTCCCACTTTCCCATGTGTGTGCACGTTCAACATGAAATGCCTCGAAAACTGAGGGGCACAGAAGGAAATTCTCCCTGTTTTCCATTCGTTTTGTTTGTTTGTTCGTCTGCTGTCACATCTTCCACGCTTCCGCGGCGACGACATTCTTCTCACAGCGCACATACCGGCTCTGTTGTTGACCGCCACATCCAGATTTGACCTGCCGCTGCTGCTCATCACTTCGGTCAACACGGAGCAATCAAATGTCAAAGCGCTAAGGAAGCTTACCAGAGGAGACGGCTGATGAGGTGGTGTTCAATGGTGCCTGCTCGGGTTCAAAAGTTCGCGGGACATCACCCTCCTCCTAGTCCCAACCGGCAGCAGTGTTGACTTGGAGACCGAATCAGCGTGCGCGAGCATCCCACATCAGAGAGCGCCACCGGCACCATCCAGCCCTCTGGCCTCATGGATCTGTCGATACTAATGACTTTTCAGTCCCGCTCGCTACGGGCGTGGACGTGGGGAAGAAAGCAAAACTGAGGTTGCCGTTAGAGCAGGAAGTGAACGATCGTGAAATTTTTAAGTAATGTGTGAGCTCGCGCACGTGTGTGTGTGTGTGTGTGTGTGAGTGTGCGTGTGTGTGTGTGTGTGTGTGTGTGTGTGTGTGTGTGTGTGTGTTATACTCACCGAGGGAGATGAAGACGATGTGTGATGCTATCGAGTTCCATTCTGGTCATTTAAGGACAGAAAAACACATGCTGTTACCTTCTTTCCCCACAAGTTTTTCTTCAAATAACGCTTTATTTATTTTGAGTTCATTTTTCGTACTAAAAACGAAGTTCACAATGATCGGAATGATTTTTTCTGCAGCCAACGAACCAATCTTTACCTGTTTGGGTTTATAGTTTTGGAAGAAGAAAAAAAAAAAACCCTGACCACAACAGATATAGTTTAAGTTGTCATGAGCACGGTGCGACAGTTTGTTTGCTTTTTTTGTTTGTTCTTTTCGTTCGTTTGTTCTCTTGTTTGTTAGTTTGTACTGATCATCATACTGCATTGTGTTGAACTGGTCAGTACTCCATTGCGTCATATTTCATTGTACCGCTGGGCACTGTACTCGCAATTCCTACACAGAGATGAATAGATTATCCCCTCCCCCCCCCCCCCCCCCCCCCCCCCCCCCCCCCCCCCCCCTTCAATACCCAGCAATCCACCAGATAAGCGTAACAGGCGGCGTTTTCCTTTGATGTGTGAGCAGAGATTGTCTGTGCCACGTTCCGCTTGGCTACGTCCTGAGCACTGCTGATAACTCTGATGACAACCACTGTCAGTCGGCCTCTTTGAACGCAGCGAAGACACGAAGAGGTCAAGGGACATTATTGGAGAGGGTGCAAAGGGGGAATCTCTCTCTCTCTCTCTCTCTCTCTCTCTCTCTCTCTCTCTCTTCTTCTTCTTCTTCTTCTTCTGTCTCTCTCTCTCTCTGTCTCTCTCTCTCTCTGTCTCTCTCTCTCTCTCTCACACACACACACACACACACACACACACACACACACACACACACACACACACACACACACACACACACACACACACACGCACACACACACACACACAGAGAGACGCACACACTGACGCACACACACACACACACACACACACACACACACACACACACACACACACACACACACACACACACACACACACAGACGCACACACTGACGCACACACTGACGCACACACACACACACACACACACACACACACACACACACACACACACACACACACACACACACACACACACAGAGTGTTCTGAGACAGAGACAGGAGCTTCCTGTAAGTAAATGTGTCCTCGAGTGTTAAATTTCACACGATCTCTCACGTTACACGGTATGGAAAGGATTGCGGAGGGGATGGGGGGTGGGGGTGGGGGGGTATATGGATGGTCGTCTGGGACTGATAAAAAGTAGGAATATTGTTTGTAGTTTAAAATGCGCTGTCATCCCCCATTCTACATCTAACACCGCCCTGAAAAAAAAAAAAAAAACAAAAGAAACAAAAAAAAAACAATGAGGAAACAAAGAAGTTACCATTGTAACTATTCGCGACATGGACATCAATGACAAGAGTGATAGGTTCACTCGTGTAACTTATCAAAACCAGAGCATGGCAAGCTGGGTTCTAAATTCGAATATATTCGAACTCCAAGCGCTTCTCAGCCGTTGGCAAAAACTTTGTTATCAGGAAGAAGTACAGTATTCTATTTGCATCGTACCCTCTGTAGCACATGGCTGTGTGTGTGTGTGTGTGTGTGTGTGTGTGTGTGTGTGTGTGTGTTCCTGGTCGTTTGTGGACAGCAAAGATAAAAAATAGAAGGTCGGAAAGGCAAAGGACTGGAAATGGAGGAGAGGGTGGTATTGTGTAAGAAAATCGGCATGTAATACAATGACTCAAAAATTGAAAAATAATTACCAGAGAGAGAGAGAGAGAGAGAGAGAGAGAGAGAGAGCAATATGATGATTTTATTCAGAAAGACCGTGGCGTATATAAAGGAACGAATGGCTGTGATGAAGAACGCCCTTCTGAAGAGTGAAATTGCTAGCCGTCTGTCGAAATTAGATCTACTTGGTTGCAAAGAGTGGCGACTGCAGGCAAACATCTGAACAAATCTGAAGAAAAAATGTCGTTGAAGCTCCGCCCGAAAACGTTGACAGACAAACACGCACGACAAAAACGACGCGTTTCGACCTCTTACGTCTTCTTCTTCAGGCAAGATGCACAACACTCAGGACAACGAAAATGAACGAGCAATTACTTAACTTCATCCAATTCGGCGCAAGATGGGCGTTGAGTCTTTTTTTTTTTTTTTTTTTTTTCATTATTATTTTCGTTCATGTTCGTTGTCCTGGGTGTTGTGTATCTTGCTTGAAGAAGACCTGAGAGGTCGAAACGCGTCGTGTTTTGTCTTGTGATTTTAAGTTTTTTTCGTCAGAGCTTTCACAAAAAAAAAATTTCGAATTCGTCTGTCGAAGGTTTGTCTTTTTGCATAGCAGGTCTGCCGGTGCATCAGGATTGTTTTTCGCATCATGAGATATTCCTTGAGCGCATGAAGTCGTCTAGTTTGCAAACTGGAATGATCATGCTGGAATAGTGTCTCTTGAATTCTTTTATCCGCAGAATTCTGACAGAATTCTTTTGAATGTGTGGAAAAGATCTTTTGGCCTAAAAAAAAAAAAAACTTGAGGCTTACTTTACATCCATTTGTCGAAGGTGTGAATAGTCAGAACATAGTCCGTTGATCAGTTGCTCAGAACAATGAGGGCTAGTGCATTTCGCTTTGTCTGCTGATTGAGCGTGCTGCGGAGAGAGTTCTCACATAGTATGCATGGTATCTGCAATGTATGCACGCAAAAAAGCCACTACGATAGTGTTTAGAGTATAGGCTGTGAGCACTGTGGTAGTGTTTTGGTGGGGGTGGCGTATGGGTAGCATGTTACAAAGGGAAAAAAAAACAGTATGTAGCTTGTAACAAAGGGAAAAAAAAACAATATGTAGCATGTTACAAAGGGGGAAAAAAACAGTATGTAGCATGTTACAAAGGAAACAAACAATATGTAGCATGTTACACAAAGGGAAAAAAACAATATGTAGCATGTTACAAAGGGAAAAAACAATATGTAGCATGTTACAAGGGAAAAAACAATATGTAGCATGTTACAAAGGGAAAAACAATATATACCATGTTACAAAGGAAACAAACAATATGCAGCATGTTACAAAGGGAAAAAAAAAACAATATGTAGCATGTTACAAAGGGAAAAAAACAATATGTAGCATGTTGCAAAGAAAAAAACAATATGTAGCATGTTGCAAAGGGAAAAAAAAAAAGTTGGATGTTACAAAGAAAAAAAAAAAACAATGTGTAGCATGTAAAAAAGGAAAAAAAGCTATGTAACATGTTACAAAGGGAAAAAAAACGGAGTCAATGACTCCTGCTGGTTATCAGGCATTTGGGTTTGACTTCGTGGTAAAGCAATGTGCTGGCTGTCAGACGTTCGCAGTTATGCTGCCAGTGATGCCAAACATAAGAGTTGGCATTTTTGCCGTACCTCTAAACCCTCCCCCCCCCTGCCAGCCCAGCCCATGTGGGTTCCTACTTGTTACCAGCCACCAGGGTTCATGGTTAGTGTCATGGATTCCTGACTGGGAGGTAGTGGGTTTGATTCTGGCGAAGTGGGCCCACTTTAGTTCATGTTAAAGAAGTCTGATCCGGTTGTGTGTGTGTGTGTATGTTGTGTGTGTGTGTGTGTGTGTGTGTGTGTGTGTGTGTGTGTGTGTGTGTGTGTGTGTGTGTGTGTGTTGTTTTTTTTTTTGTTTTGTTTTGTTTTTGTTTCGTTTTGTTTTATAGAAAGACAGACGCCTAACCCACGTTTATGGAATGATAGAAGACTGGTCTAAATGAAGGTCATAGAAGTCTAATTCGTGTTTTTATGAAAGCGATTCTGTCTGATTTCTACGATTTTAAAGAAAACGGCTCAGCCTGACTGATTGTATGAGTGTGATTAAGTCTGACTCATTTTGATGGGGGTGATACAGCTCATCCAGTCTTTGGGAGCTGACGGGAAAATGCGTCATTTCTATGGAGGTAGTCACACTTTGTGATTCATTTTGTAAAGAAGTGAAAGAAGTGTGACGTATTCTCTTTGGGGTGTGTGACAGAAGCCTTATTCGTTTATTATGCGTCAGAGCAATCTTTGTTCAGCAGAATGTTTGCATGCGTGCGTGCGTGCGTGCGTGCGTACACGTACACACACGCACGCACGCACGCACGCACGCACGCACGCACACACACACACACACACACACACACACACACACACACACACACACACACACACACACACACACACACTTTGCACACACAGAGAGAGAGAGCGAGAGAGAGAGAGAGAGAGAGAGAGAGAGAGAGAGAGAGAGAGAGAGAGAGAGAGAGAGAGAGAGAGAGAGAATAAACGAATGAACAAAATGTTTGAGGACTTAAAAGGCTTGTTTACATTTTCTCCTTTTAAAATGCACAAAGAGTCTGAGGAAAAGGAAGATAAAGAGAGAGAAAGGCAGACAGACAGACATTTCAGACAGACAGAAATTCAGTGCGTGTGAAAAAAAGAAAGAAAGAAAGAAAGAAAGAAAGAAAGAGAGAGAGAAGGAAGAGAGACAGAAACACGCGGAAACACCCCATATAAACGACGCACCCGACACAAACCCCACGGAGCAGCGAACACCATCGTGAACGCTAGCGCCATTCCGTGTTCACGGGGCGGCCAATGGACACCACTTGCCTCCCCTGCCTCTGTCTCCTGACTGGCAACGTCGTCTGGGAGTGCTCGATAACGATCCAGGCGAGGCGCAGTGACTCGTGCCTTCAAATGGCTTCACCAAGTGTTACGTTTGGCTCCGTGTTGATCCGAGTCGGCTCCTAGACAGAGAAAATGGGTGCGGGGAGTGAGTGTTGAATCGTTGAATTGCTTACAGTACAGCTGACTGATGCGTCGTTTTAGTGTCGGTCTGTTTTAAGGGTGTTGCCATTCTAGACTCGGATTATAAGCCATGGTAGTCCGTGTGACCTGTCTCGGATGGGGAGGGGCGTCGACTGCGTTTTAAACATCAATTGAACGCACAATACAGAACGTAGAGTAGGTACAACAGCAACACGTTATGCTCAAAAGTATGTGGTAGTCTAATTAAGCAAAATCATCTTCCTCTTGATCATCTCATCTCATGATCGTACGGGGGGCGGGGAAGAGGGTGGGGGGGTGGGGGGGGGGGGGGGACATGAGGGACGACTCCGTCGATCTTCTTCTCCATCTCGGCCTGTCCTCTGCTTCTTCGCAGAAGTTTCTGGCAGCCTGAGACCTGTCCACTCGACCACGTTCTCCGACCAGCTCTTTCTCTGCCGGCCTCTGCGCCTTCCTCCTTCAAGCGTGCCTTGCAGGATGTGTCTTTGCCAGCGAGTCGTGTGGTCTCACGTGGCCAAACCAGCTTTCTCCTTTCGGCGGCCATTGCCAAGAGGGGTTCCTGTGGTCCTGCCAGTGTGGTCACCTGCTCTCGCATAGAGTCGTTGGTTCTGTGCTCTGTCTAGGAGATGTGGAGAAGTCTTCTGTATGCCTTCATTTCAAGGGCCTGGATCCTTCTCTCCAACTCTGCCGTCAAGGTCCAGCTCTCCCACTCCTGCAGGAAGACTGAGAGGACGAGGGATTTGGGTACCTTGAGTTTTGCAGGGAAGCTGATCTTCATGCTTCTCCACAGCTTCGTTAGCTTTGCCATGGCTGATGTGGCAAGGGTTAATCTGACATTGATTCCTGTTGACCAGCGACCGTCTTTCGTGAGTGTGGAGCCGAGGTATTTGAACGCTTCCACCTCTTCCAGCTTCTGTCGTTCATTGTGATGTTGACGGTCTGGTCTTCATTGCTGCTGTCACCACCATCACCTTGCTTTTTTTCTGCCTGATTTCCATCCTGTCTGACGCTGACTCGCTCTTCTAGTCTGCTGGTCAGGTCTTAAGAGTTCGTCGTTGTTTCTGCCGAGTAGGTCCGTCATCGGGCCAAGCGCAGATCGTATATAGGCCTGCCCCCAACTGAGATGTTAGTGTTGAAGTTTTTTTTGTTTGTGTTGTTGTTCGTTTGTTTGCTTTGTTTTTGTTTATTTATCTTGTTTCTGCCTTTTTAAATATAACTTTTTTTTTTTTTCGTCTTTGAGATCATTTAATCATTCTATCACAAAGAAAACTTTCTCGTGGAAGAATGCTTAAATAATTTCAAAAGAAAACAAAAACATTTTAAGGCAAAAAAGAAAAACAAACAAACAACAAGCAAAAAACCCTTTTTACGAACAGATTACTGAAAAGACTAAATTTCTAAAAATGAATCGGTCTCGTAAATCTCTCTCTCTGTCTCTCTCTCTCTGTCTCTCTCTCTCTCTCTCTCTCTCTCTCTCTCTCTCTCTCTCTCTCTCTCTCTCTCTCTCTCTCTCTCAATCAAGGGAAATGAAGGAGGCCCTGAATGCTATGAGTGTTATCAGAAATAGCTGTCACCACGCCAACTAACGGTGGGCTTAAACTCGGTCAACCGCGGAAAGGAAAAGTTGTAGATCAGAGTTATCTGACAGAATGCTGAGCTGCAGGGGACACAACTGCGTTGTCATACCGCGCGCTTCCGCCTTTGCGTGTGGACAAGAAAATAAATGCCGAGGTTTGGGGTAGATTTTCGCTTGCGTTTTTGTAGTTTCAACGTGGGTGTTGTTCTTGTTTTGTTATGTGCCATTGTCTGAACCCAGAAAGGCGAAGGGTGTTGTTGCTGTGTGTTATTGGTGGTGCTGGTGGTGGTGGTGGTGGTGGTGGTGGTGGTGGTTGTAATTTTTAGCTGCAGGAAGAGGCAAGTTTGAAATAATGAATCAGTTTTGACTGGACGTGTAAATGATTGGCGCTTAAGGGGGGTGGGGGGTGTGGGTGCGGGGGACAGTATTTACTGATGTAATTACATAAGCAGAGGAGTGGTAGAGAATTGAGGACAGAGATGCGATGTATCAGAAAGTTGCTATGTATCGCTCCTGTATTGAACATGTCACAAAGAACACAACGTGCGGAACCAACGGGCAGCACGGGATGATGGGGATGGGGGGGGGGGGGGGGGGGGGGGGGGGGGGGGGGGGGGGGGGGGGGGGGGGGGGGGGGGGGGGGGGGGGGGGGGGGGGGTGGGGGGGGGCGGGCACCTGTTGACCTCAGGGAACGAAAGAAAACGAAAGCTGAAAGTGGCATGGACATGGGACAAAAACCAAGCAGACTTCCCCAAGACCATCCTCAGAGAGACAGCGCGGGGAGAGAAGAGAGAAGACAGCGAGGAGGACAGAGGAAGAGATGGACAGACAACGTTGTTGATCGCGTGGACCGGAATAGCTTTGCCTTAACCCGACGTCCTTGCCCTTCACAGTCAGGTATGGAGACGACCGGTGACAGATCAGCACGGCTGTGTCCTCCCTGTCTTCGTGAGCCCCCGGCATAACACGCAAGAAAACGTTATTACCATGCCAGAAACACCATCAAGGGAGGTTACCCGATGGGGTTTTCAAGCAAACCCCCCCCCCCCCCCCCCAACAATAAGCAATAAACAAGTAGGGTAAGTCTTGTTCCCATAAACCTAACATAGAGTAACTTTTATTCAAGACTGGCACCGCCTTTTAAACCTGAGTAAAGTCAAGTCAGACGAATACAAAAGACGAACAATCTAATAGTGGGGAAAAAAAAAAAACAAGCGCAGGCCAACAACCCCTCCGTCGTTTATGGGAGCAAGACTTGCCCTACTTGTTCATTGCTTATTGTTTACTGTTCCCTGCCTCATTGTATTTTCAACTTCAACCCCCAACAAGATAACTTCCCTTCGAAAGAGAGATTCTGTGAAATATTGAGGTCTGATTCGCTTCAACAAGAAATGTGTCGACTTGCGTATCTTTTGGCATGTATATGTAACGTTACTAATGTGCTTTCTGCCTCCATTTCCATGGGTTTTGATGGAAAGAAAGCACAAGGGCGATAAATGACATCGGAGGACGAATGACGGGTAGGGCTTCCCGCGTAGAATGGTAATGGCGTGGCGCGTTACACCAGCCCCCCAGTCAACGGTGAAGGGAAGCGATCAGGTCATGAATGAAGCTGTCACAACAACAAGTGCGCAAGGAACTTTGATCACAATGAGGAAATCCGTGGGGGCCGGCACTGCTTGGTTGGTAGAGAGCCAGATTCGTGATCCTGGGGTTGCGGGTTTGAATCTCCGCGGGCCGTTTCGGCTCGGGCAGGGGCGGGGGGAGAGGGTCCTTCGGTGTGTGTGTGGGGGGGGGGGGGGGGGGGGGTCACCACCGCGGGCACCTGTTGACCTCAGGGAACGAAAAGAAAGCTGAAAGTGGCATGGACATGGGACAAAAACCAAGCGGACTTCCCCAAGACCATCCTCAGAGAGACAGCGCGGGGAGAAAGAGAGAAGACAGCGAGGACAGAGGAAGAGATGGACAGACAACGTTGTTGATCGCGTGGACCGGGAATAGCTTTGCCTTAACCCGACGTCCTTGCCCTTCACAGTCAGGTATGGAGACGACCGGTGACAGATCAGCACGGCTGTGTCCTCCCTGTCTTCGTGAGCCCCGGCATAACACGCGAGAAAACGTTATTACCATGCCAGAAACACCATCAAGGGAGGTTATCCGATGGGGTTTTCAAGCAACCCCCCCCCCCCACTCCCCAACAATAAGCAATAAACAAGTAGGATAAGTCTTGCTCCCATAAACCTAACATAGAGTAACTTTTATTCAAGACTGGCACAGCCTTTTAAACCTGAGTAAAGTCAAGTCAGACGAATACAAAAGACGAACAATCTAATAGTGGGGAAAAAAAAAAAAACAAGCGCAGGCCAACAACCCCTCCGTCGTGTATGGGAGCAAGACTTGCCCTACTTGTTCATTGCTTATTGTTTACTGTTCCCTGCCTCATTGTATTTTCAACTTCAACCCCCAACAAGATAACTTCCCTTCGAAAGAGAGATTCTGTGAAATATTGAGGTCTGATTCGCTTCAACAAGAAATGTGTCGACTTGCGTATCTTTTGGCATGTATATGTAACGTTACTAATGTGCTTTCTGCCTCCATTTCCATGGGTTTTGATGGAAAGAAAGCACAAGGGCGATAAATGACATCGGAGGACGAATGACGGATAGGGCTTCCCGCGTAGAATGGTAATGGCGTGGCGCGTTACACCAGCCCCCAGTCAACGGTGAAGGGAAGCGATCAGGTCATGAATGAAGCTGTCACAACAAACAAGTGCGCAAGGAACTTTGATCACAATGAGGAAATCCGTGGGGGCCGGCACTGCTCGGTTGGTAGAGAGCCAGATTCGTGATCCTGGGGTTGCGGGTTTGAATCTCCGCCGGGCCGTTTCGGCTCGGGCAGGGGCGGGGGGAGAGGTCCTTCGGTGTGTGTGTGGGGGGGGGAGGGGGGGGGTCACCGCGGGCACCTGTTGACCTCAGGGAACGAAAGAAAGCTGAAAGTGGCATGGACATGGGACAAAAACCAAGCGGACTTCCCCAAGACCATCCTCAGAGAGACAGCAGCGGGGGAGGAGAGAGAGAGAGACAGCGAGGACAGAGGAAGAGATGGACAGACAACGTTGTTGATCGCGTGGACCGGGAATAGCTTTGCCTTAACCCGACGTCCTTGCCCTTCACAGTCAGGTATGGAGACGACCGGTGACAGATCAGCACGGCTGTGTCCTCCCTGTCTTCGTGAGCCCCCGGCATATAACACGCGAGAAAACGT
>JADBJO010000326.1:730000-750000 GCA_016801955.1 Conus betulinus | reverse complement strand
CACACACACACACACACACACACACACACACACACACACACACACCACCTCACCTCATTTACACAACCCTTTAAGATCCACCTTCTAAAAACACACCGGAAATTTCGTTAAAAACTTTTCCTCCATAAAAAAGTCTTAGATCATATGAGAAATGATGATCTCTTTCAGAAATGCCAAGATCACATCGGGTGGGGGACGTCTCTGAACAGGATTTTCATGGAGTCTGCTGTAAAGTGTGTGTATCTCACATCATGCAAGTCCCAACACTGTAAGAGAACACGTTTCACTCTGTTATCCTGCGCATGATGTGTCTGCGTTGTGGATGCCTTGCGTTCGCTGCCCATCACGGTTGAACGTCTGTGTTTTTAAAAGCTTGGTGTAACGAAAACATTCCCCGTTTCCCGGGCTTCGCGTTCTGCTCGGTGAAGTAATCGTCCAAGTGGACACGGAGCCGAGGCTGAAGCTGTGAGTGTAAGTTTGACCCTGGTCACGGTTATCTCGTGTGTCTTGTTTCGTGGTCTGTTCTGGAGAAATTTTGGAGGTTTCAGGTCATTAGAAATAGGTTTGAATGACGTGTTCAGAAGTTTCTTGCTTCTGTCTCTCTCTCTCTCTCTCTCTCTCTCTCTCTCTCTCTCTCTCTCTCTCTCACACACACACCACACACCACACACCTTACCACACACACACACACACACTCTCTCTCTCTCTCACACACACACACACACACACACACACAAACACACACACCACACCACACCTTCACACACACACACACACACACACACCACCACCACCACCACCACCACCACCACCACCACACCACACACACACACACACACACACACACACACACACACACCTTCTCTCTCTCTCTCTGTCTCTCTCTCTGTCTGTCTCTCTCTCTCTCTCTCTCTCTCTCTCTCTCTCTCTCTCTCTCTCTCTCTCTCTCTCTCTCTCAAACGATCAATCAATCCATAATCAAACGACGTCCCCACAGCACGTCACCAGTATCGTGAGAACTAATCCACCTCCCCCTCTCCCCACCCCACCCCTCCCACCCCCTACCCCTACCCCCCCCCCCCCCCCCCCCCCCCCCCCCCAGCACAATACGGATACAAAGGCCAGGAGCGGTCACCAAGAACGTGGCCAAAGAGATGTGCCAGAGCTGGCTGTCACCGCCGGACAATGCCTGCAATGGGCACGCCTCATTGCTTCACCAGACAATCTCCTGAAGGGCAACAAGTCAGCATGTTTACCGCAGTGGCGCTGTCACGGGCTTCAAAGCCTGGAGGTCACAGGGTCGCATCCCAGCAGAAATCACAAAGCGACATTGTGGGGCGTCTCTTCCTCCCCCTACCTCGGTCTGCTCTTTACTAAGATTTGTAGACTTTGCCATCCATGAGTTCTGATGCAAAGAGCGGAGACACAAAGTCGTATTTTCGTTCTTTTAAAATGGATGCATTTCGTGAAGTCTTGCTGAAAACTTCCGTACCAACACTGCAGGTGTTTGCATCTCTCGGACCTGATTGCCGCCAGTGTGTAAGTAAGACATAAGAGCAAGCTTTATTTATAATTTAATATTTCTTGCAGTCATTACAACACCAAGCTGCTCTGTTACTTGCTGGAATGGTGCTCGGTACTTATCCATGGAATTATTAGTTTATTTGTAATTTAGTCCCTTGCGGATTCATTCCAAGAACTGGCCCTCAGCACTTGTGTCTAAAGAGTTGACTTTTTATATTTTCTACTTTTCACAAGAAAATGTAGCTTGTTTTGCTCTTTCATGATTTTCTTTTGCTTCTTAGGTGGCACCTTTGATTTTTTTTTTTTGAAAACTCAACAAACATACTACGGTATTGCACACCAGCCTTTTTCTGGTATAGCATTCTTCTTAAAACCGAAAAGGCAGAAAAGTTGGAGTACCACTTTTCGCGGTCACTAAGCAGAAACAAGTTTCGAAAATGCCAGTATCTGACCAGGAGTTATAGACCAGGAGTTATGTATCTGACCAGAAGTTATAGACTAGGAGTTATATGATAGTGAGCTTTCTCCCCATTGGAGATCTGACCAGGAGTTATATGTTTGTGAGCTTTCTCCCCATTGGAGATATACCAGTATCTGACCAGGAGTTATATGTTAGTGAGCTTTCTCCCCATTGGAGATTGTCTCTCGCTTCAGAGATTATAAGCTTGCTGAAGATTCATTTTCAGAAGCATTTATTATTCCCCATTCACCTACTCAAGCACATACTGTCAGTTAGGCAGAATCATCTACCACTGCAGATATGAAGGCTTATCACCCATCCTATTTCTACAATCTAAGACATAAGAGCAAGTTTTGTTTATAATTATATATATATATATATATATATTTTTTTTTTTTAAAAGGAAGCGGAGAGTACGGCTATGTCATCCGATTTCCGACCAAAATGCCATCATTTTCATCTTTCTCATGGTCATGTTAAAATGAGGATAATGGCATTGGGGTCTTGACTTCATTAGCCCTTTATGACCTGCTTTCAGGCTGATTTTCAACCCCCTCCACACGCCCACCCACAGCACCTCACTCATCCCCCAGCCTTTCCCCCACATCACGGAAAAATACGATGGCACCGGAAAACATTCGGAAACCCACACACACACACGAATACCTGTGCTGGTGAATGTATGCAAAGTGAAACCGCAACCCCAGTGTTTCGACACAAATCTACAGACAGTGGCGGTGCTCCCTGGCTCTGAAAATGCACAGATGTCCGAACATTTTTTTTTTTTAATTCTCCTGATATATTTCATACACATTTTACATATACATTTTCCACATTACAGCA
Source organism: Conus betulinus (assembly GCA_016801955.1). Taxonomy (NCBI): domain Eukaryota; kingdom Metazoa; phylum Mollusca; class Gastropoda; order Neogastropoda; family Conidae; genus Conus; species Conus betulinus. The sequence continues at coordinate 747,173 of JADBJO010000326.1, read as the reverse complement.
AGAGCATACTCTTGTAGTTTTCTTTATGAATTCTTTCATTGAGGAAATCCATCCACAGCATGAGACAAAATTACAGTATAAGCATCATTAGTCATGAATTCTTCAAAGTTCCTGAATTGTCCCATTTTCCTTCAAAAAATGCTTTATTGCATACTTTCCTTTTTCAATTAATTTCTTTTGTTCAATTATCTCGTTTCCTGTTTATTTTGTCGTTATAAAAAAAAAAGGTTCAGCTGGAAGTTCATTTAATGTTTGTGGTGTCACGCAAAGACAGAATTCCCTATAGGCTATAAAGTGTGTCTCTCCAAACAAATTAGAGCTCATGTATCCTGTACCAAATGCTGGTCCATGATTTTCAAATTTTCGCTGAATGGATATGTTTTCGCAACAACGCTCTTCCATTTGTGATTTGAAGTTGTTTTGTTTTTTTTTTATCCATAAAGTGTCAAAGCATTAATACATTTTTTGATGTCGGGTATAACTATTTTAACCACCTTGCTTTACAGTTTTAATTGTTGTTTTCCTGCTTATTCTATCTTGTCTACCATTCCACACAAAGTTAAAAAACACATCTTTTGAAGTTTTTGAATTAAGAGGTCAAGTGGGTTGGGTAACAAAATCCAGAGGTGTATGAGCTTAGACAGAATGAGTGACGTGAGAACAGCAACTCTTCCGACTGGTGTTATACTTCTTTGAGGCCAAATTTTGAATAATGTTTTAATTCCGAAAATATATCGTCATAATTCATGTTTTTCACTTCCTTTCAAGTCTTGAGTAAACCAAACACACCGAGTATTTTGAATTGAGAAGGGTTCCATATGGTTTTTAGATGAGGACATATTTTTCTTGGAGTTTTTTATGACATCCTAGCCATATTGCTTGCGTTTTTTTTTTTTTCGCTGTTCATGAGGAGTCCTGAAACTCTTCCAAACGTGGTAAGGATATCAACAGACTGTTCAAAAGAATTTTTGTCGCCATTGTTTACTAATTGAGTGTCATCAGGAAACTGAGATATTTTGTGTTCTACATCATTTATTTTTATGCCTTTTATCTTCTTTTCTTCCTTTTATCATTATGGCTAAAACTTCTGCGCATATGATGGATAAGTAAGGAGATATAGGGTCTCCCTGTCTGCATCCTCTTTCTACTTTAAGCCACTGAGCAGTCTGGCCATTTACAATAACAGTTGATTTAGCTTATAGAATGTTTCTATCGAGTGACATATACTACTTTCACCAAACCCGAAAGCCCTTATAGAATGTTCAGCATAAAATCCCAATCGAGCGAGTCGAAGGCTTTTTCAAAGTCTATACAGAGCAACAGTCCAGGGAGGTTTTTTTCACATTTAAATAATTAATCAAATCATAAATTAGTCTAATGTTGTCGCCCATAAGTCTATTAGCCATGAAACCTGTTTGATCCTCACTGATGAGAGATGGTAAACCATTTTTTATTCTTTTTGAAATACATGAGGAAGCTATTTTGTATACTACATTTAGGAGGGAAATAGGATGCCCATTTTTTTTTTTTTTAATATAATCTTTGGGATGTCCGAACGTGTTGGCCAGCCTGAAGGAGATTTAGACGACGTGTGCTGTGGTGTGCCAGTAAACAGAACACACTCCACACACACAGACATACACATACAGCAGAGAGAAAACAATGTTACTCAAGAAGCATGGACATGCTACTGGCCAGCAAATAATGATTTGTTTAAAAAAAAAAAATGCAAACACCATGGATTGCATTCTCAGGAGTTTCCGTGATTACAAAGAAGAGAGTCTGCGTTTAAGTGCTGGTGAGGGAGGAAATCCTTGCTTGTCTGGATACATCGTAGAAACTGTAAAGCAAAAAGGACCGGCTGTGATTCACTTACAATAATTGTTATCTGTTTCCTGTGAAAAGCCTCATGACCGGAATATGGCTTCCATGTTGCGAGGAATTGTGATTGTTTATGTTATGGTTATGACTGATTCAGTCGATTTTGATTTTCGACACACACACACACACACACACCCTCACCTTACCTTACCAACTGTGAATGGGCTATAGGCTTAAAAACACGTGAAATTATTTGAGTGTTGGGTCTTCTCTCTCTCTCTCTCTCTCTCTCTCATTTGATAACAGTCGATGGTGTAGGTTGATAGCAATGCTTTTTTCTTTCATTATGAATGAAGAGATGGGAAAGTAGATTGAAAGGCATATCGAAGTCTAGTCCTCGTTAACAGTAATAGTAGCTGTTGATGTTGTCATGAGGATCGTTGTCGTGGTGGTGATACTAACGGCGGTGGTAGTGAGAACAGCGGAACAATAGTATTACCATTGCCAAGAAAAAAATACTTCACCAACAACAGCAATAGCAGCGACATGAGCAACAGCAGCAGTTGTGGTTGCAGCAGAAGCGGAAGCAGCAGCAGCAGCAGCAGCAGTAGCAGTAGTAGTAGTAAAGGACGTAATAGTAGTAGTAGTAGTAATGTTGTTGTTGTTGTGGTAGTAAAAATAGTAGTCGTGGTGGTGGTGGTGGTGGTTTGGTGATGGTGATGATAGTGGAGTTAGTCATAGTAGTAGTCGTAGTTGTCGTTGTGGTTGTTGTTGTTGTAGAAGATGAAGACATAACAACGTACTAAGTGCGTCTCAGCTACTGTCATCGTGTCCATCGTCAAATCGTCGTCACCACCATCATCCTGTCTCAACTATCTGGCTCGTGTCCTTCCATGGCAGGGGCAGACGATGCACAAGTTCACGGCGATGTTGGCGGTAGTGGTCTCCCTTGTGCTGGTGGGGGTGACGGGTCAGGGCGAGCTGATGCCTCCGGAGCGGCCCACCAGGTTCCGGTCCCCCGGGGACCTGAGGCGGTACCTCAAAGCCCTCAATGAATACTACGCCATCGTGGGCAGACCAAGGTGAGAGAGAGAGAGAGAGAGAGAGAGAGAGAGAGAGAGAGAGAGAGAGAGAGAGAGAGAGAGAGAGATTTGATCTTTAACATGCAAGGATGAAGATTTTAGGCCAAAGCCTAGACTTACAATCTGTCCTTGTCACGCATACATTATTTCAACACATATCATTTATACTGACAGTTCAACATAGCAATATTGTAATCTAATTCTACAACGATAAGCAAACTATTCATAAAAATACTAATGAGATGGGGTATGGTGAAACAGAAGGCAACTTACAAACAAACAAAAAAAACTAGAGAGAAAGACAGACAGAGAGAGAGAGAGAGAGAGAGAGAGAGAGAGAGAGAGAGAGGAGAGAGTCGAAGAAGTCAGAGGTAGGTAGTCGAAGAAGGAATGGTAGGTAGGGGGAGGAGGGAAGGGATGGTAGACAGAGTGGGAGTGGGGATGAGCGATTTTAACGATGTATTCAAAGTATAGTTAACAGAACCGTGAATGGGCCATGTGCTTAATGAGGGTGGGGGGGGGGGGGGGGGGGGGGGGTGAAGAGAAAGAGAGAGAGAGAGAGAGAGAGAGAGAGAGAGAGAGAGTTAGTTCATCACGTTTCAGCCATCGCCCCTCATGAGGTTGCACAGGCATACAAACGTTGGTCCAACCCCTAGCATCTAGGATCAGCGACATCCTTCATGATACACTTTCCAAAATAACTGTAAGACATGGGAGCAGAACGCAGTTTCAAAGCCTTGTAAAGATGGGTCGACAGATTTCTGACCGTGTACATGGCATAAGCCATAAGCAGGCCAGCTTAGGACAGACTTGGTACCTTTTTAATGGTCTGTATTATGCTCGTACTTTAGAGAGAGAGGGAGGGAGAGGGGGGAGAGAGAGAGAGAGAGAGAGAGAGGTAACAGAGAGATAAGCAAGAAGCATATGATTTTTTTTTTTTTTCACCTGGCTCTTGTCCATTCAGAGAAGGGTATTACCATCCAACACTTTTACACATTATAGAACTAATCATAACAAGAACAGTGATATTACGTATTAGCATTTTAAACAAAAACACAAACATCCACGCTAAAAGCGTCCGTTTCACACACACACACACACACAAACACGCGCGCGCACGCTCACACACACACGCACACATACACCCTGCGAGCGCGCGCGCACCCACACGCGCACACACACACACGCACACGCACGCACACACACGCACACTCACACACAAACACCCCTCCGCGCGCGCACACACGCAACACACAACACACACACAACACACAACACACAGCTACGTAGCATATACGATTCCCACGCAGAAAGTGGATTTCGCAGCATCAGTCACCAAACTAGTATGATCAGCATAGCGTGAGGAGGGCCGAGCTATGATCCATCATCAATCAGTCATTTTAAGAACGGCAGCGTATATGCATATTTCCAGCTATGCGGAACAGAAGATAATGCTGCTGTTGAGGCCGGAGAGAGAGAGAGAGAGAGAGAGAGAGAGAGAGAGAGAGAGAGAGAGAGAGAGAGACGGACAGACAGACAGACAGCAGGAGTGGGGGGAAAGGGGGAGGGGATGGGGGGGGGGGGGGGGATGTGGGGTGGGAGGGAGGGGTCTGGGAAGAGAAGGTCGAACTCTGAATGGTTCGACAAATAATGTCTTGAAGCCATGTCATGTGGATAGTTATCACGACACACAAAAGTTTGACTGAGGGAGTTCCTTGCACTTCAGTACCTCATTGGGTGGGGATGGAGCTGTGGGGGGGGGGGGGGGGGGGAGAGAGAGAGAGAGAGAGAGAGAGGAGAGAGAAAGGGGGGGGAGGCCGAGGAAAAGAGAGAGAGAGCGATAGAGATAGACAGAGAGGCAGAGATAGACAGAGACAGACAGAGACAAACAGATGGACAGATAGACGAGACAGATAGGGAACGAGAGACAGACAGAGACAGAGAGACAAAGACAGGCAGGCACACAGAGAAAACAGAGACAAAGACAGACAGACAGACAGACATATTAAAGTATTAGAATCAGTCAAACGTGATACGTATCTCTACATTAATTGTATTTACGAATTGTATTGTATAAATCGAATTTCGAAGTTTTCAAAAAAAACAAAAAAAAAAAAATTCAGTTCAAGCAGAGATAAAACTTCATCTGAAACTCCAATTTTTATCCAGTCCTTCAGTAACGATTTTTCCTGGTATTATGTAAATGATAATTTTGAAGTTTTCAACAACAACAACAACAACAAAATCAGTTCAAGCAGAGATAAAACTTCATCTGAAACTCCAATTTTATCCAGTCCTTCAACAAACGATTTTTTTTCCCTGGCATTCTATTCCCGAATCCTGTAACGTAGTTTGAGTGATGACTAGGACTGTAAACAAATTCCATTTTGGTTCAATCGAACTTTAGACAACAGAATCAGTAGGCCTACATAGCTGTGAACTGTCCCCATGTGTGTGTGTGTGTGTGTGTGTGTGAGTGTGTGTGTGTGTGTGTGCGCGCGCGCCTACGCGTGAGTGCGTGCGTGCGTGCGTGTGTGTGTGTGGACAGACAGACAGATAGATAGATCGACACTGTATGCGCGAATGCAGCCTTATCTCCCCCCCCCCCCCCCCCTCCCCCGCCGCCTGATTAGTGTCTGATGCTCAAATGGACATCACACCTGCTGTGAGACATGGGGCATCTGACCATCCAATCACCATCTACTGTGGTCAGCTGAGTGCCCACAATGTCCATAGTACCATTCCGACCGCTAGGAGACTCTTCCTGCATTTCTAGTTTGTGTGCGTGTGCGGGCATGCGCGCGCGCGCGCGCGCGCGCGCCCGGGATTCCCAGATCTCGGTTACTTTACCTATTCAGCACGCACGTTCCGTCTTCAGGGATTCGATATCGGGGTTTTCGTGCAGCGAAAATAACATATCCTTTTCTTTGGACATGCAGTGGCGATGGCGATGGTGATGATCAATCATGCATGATGAGTAGGAGACGGTCGAACCAATCAAAGAGAGAAGCCATGATGTGATCAGGTATCAGGTGTCCTTGATCGGCGCTCCTCCATTGGTGGGGAGAGAGAGAGAGAGAGAGAGAGAGATTCCCTTCGCTCGTTGGTTCTGTTTGTTTTCTCTTCATTTCATTTTTTTTTTTTTTTTTTACTCATTCCTCCACACCCCCCCCCCTTTTTTTTTTTAGTGTATTCTATTTGCTTTTTTTGGGGGGGGGGGGCTCGTGTGTGTGTGTGTGTGTGTGCGTGCGTCTCGGTGTGTGTGTGTGTATGTGTGTGTGTGTGTGTGTGTGTGTGTGTGTGTGTGTCTGTGGTGGCAGCTGTGATGGTACTATTAGTGTTCTGCATACCAGGCTTCAAACTCAAAGTTTTCGCATAGAGATGATACCATTCCTAATGATTCGTTAACGAGATGATGGAAGCGAGCAGTAGGATACAGGCTGTGTGGGTGGTGGTGGTGGTGGTGGTGGTGTGTGTAGAATGTAGAAGTAGTATCAATGTTCTACGTGCTACTCTTCAAGTTTAACTTCCCCGCATGATGATCATTTCCTTCGTAATGAGGCAATGATAATGAGTCAATGATATGAGTCAATGATAATGAGGCAATGAATAGGCCAGTGTATAAGAGAAGCTTTGCATTTTACTTTTTTTCTTTTTTTTTTTTCCGCCGGGGGGGGGGGGGGGGGGGGGGGGGGGGGGAGGCGGGGATTGCGGGGGTGGGGGAGGGGGGAAAGAGGATTGGAGTAGGTGAAGGACAGTTGAGGAGAGGGAGGAGGTGGGTGTAAGTCGTAGCGATCACAAGTCCAATGTGCTCCACATTTCCGTACAGTCTACGTTCCAGTAGGCCTACATTTAGACATCCAGAGAGATGTACAATAAAAACGGCAGCATATAGTCAGGGGTCAGTCTTGAATAGACTCTGATCTCATATCTGTGTGTGTGTGTGTGCGCGTGTGCGTGCTCGAGTTCAGGTTCGGACGAAGTGCCACCAACAAGAAGACAGTCGGCGGCGGACACTCTGGATGGACCAAGGAATGACTCTGACAGGTAGGCGTGTATTATTATTATTTTTTTTTACTTCAGAATATTATTTTCACTGAACGCTTTACAAAATACACCACCAACCACAGAGAGAGAGAGAGAGAGACAGACAGACAGACAGAGAGGGAGGGAGGGAGAGAGGGAGGGAGGGAGAGAGAGAGAGATGCAAACACAATGCATCACAGTAGAAATGGTGTCAAAATCAAACGACCAATCAGACGACGTTGTAACTGATGGCGGCATAATGGGAAACAGTAGTACCGAATGAGACAAGAATCGCCAACCTCTAGCCTTTAAACACAGCATTCATCTCGATCGCACAAAACCTTAAGTGTTTTTTTTTGTTTGTTTGTTTGTTTTTGTTTAGACGGAGAAGGTGAATCAGAAATGTAGGTTATTGCTTTAAAGACCCCCCTCCTCGCCCCTCCACTGCCGCCCTCCCTCACCCCCCACCCCACTCCCGCCCCCCCCCTCACCCCCCTTTCAACAAAAAAGGTTGTCGGGCCGGAGAACTGTCAGAAATTCCTGTATCCAGGGTGCAGCAGGAAAGCATACTTTTCTCATCGGCCGCTGATATATATATATATATCATATAAATATCCATTATATATATATATATATCATATAAATATCCAACATATACATACTTTTGTCTTTAATTCTTATGTATTTATTTGCAAACTGAATACACCAACTGTTTCACTGTTCGTTAATAATCTTTCATCTTGGCATTGCTGTGCTTCAGAAGATCTATTCGATAACTATATTTGAATGGAAGATGAAATTGTTATATCTTGAGTTGTTTGTTTTTTCGACATCACAAATTAAGACGTGTCATTATGTAGATGCTATAGCAACTGTTTGGAGATGTTTGTGTGTGCATCCGCTGAAAGTCGGTTTGTTCCAGTTGTGTTTCCTTATTTTTGGCTGAACAGGCTGGAGTCCAGACTGCGGTACCAGTGGAAAGGTGGGGGGGGGGGGGGGGGACTGAAGAAGAGAAGGCGATTTCTTCACCGCGACGGAAGACAGGCCAGTCTGCACACATGTCACAAACGACTCCGGAAAATCTTCTGCAACCTTGGTTTTTCTCTTATATGTTCCCTTCCCCCCCACCCCCCATCCTTTTTTACCTTCCCACCCCGTTAGAAATGTGTTGCCCATTGCACTGTTTCCCACAGGATAACGCGGTAATACAGTAAAAATCGCTAAATGGTCATAATTTGAGGCCTCTCTGCTTAGGCACAGCACATGGGAACATAACGCATTGTACTTGCTATCAGTCACAAAACGCTTGGGGGGGGGGGGGGGGGGGGTTAACAGGTTAGTTTACAGTATAAGTCTTTCTTTGCAGTTTGGGTTAATACTGCTAGTCAACATTCTTTGTTATAACATTGCCTTTAAAAAGGGTGAATTTATGGTGTGGGTCAACATTTCTTGTCCAAATATGACATTTTCAAGGGTCAAGGTGTGATTTTGGTCGTTCTTTTACAGTTTCGAATATTGCTAGTCAATATTTCTGGGAGGAAAAAGCATTTTAAAAGGTTGATGTGTGGTTTAGATTGCCCTCACTGCATTTGGGGGGGGGGGGGGGGGGGGGGGGGGGGTTGTTGATGGTCGCAAGTCATGTCAAAAACATGGCATTTTTAGCGACTTAATTCGTCGTTCAAGTCGTCCTGTAGCAGTTTGTGATAATGTTTGTCGACATTTTTTTTTTTTTTATCACTGACATTCTGACGTGTTAGTTCACCGCTTGGGTCATCCCGTTAGTCAGTGTTTGGGTCAATGGCAGTCATTATTTCCTGTCAAAACATGACATTTTCAACGGGGTACTTACGATTTGGGTCATCCACTGCAACTTGGCTCAAGGCTTGTCACTCTTCCCTGTAAAAACGACACGTTGCACGGTTAATCTATTGCCTGGGTCGTCCTCCTACGGTTCGGGCTCAAACTGTAGTTTGGTCAAGTTTCCTATCACAACATATTCTTTAACTCTTTTTCTCTCTCTCTCTCTCTTTCTCTCTGACCAACATGTTCTTCTTTAACACACTCTCTCTCTCTCTCCCCATGACCAACATATTCTTTAACTCTCTCTCTCTCTCCATGACCTTTTACCCTGGTGGGAGCTCTCTCTCTCTCTCTCCCCTCTCTCCCTCCAACCCTCTCTCTCTCCCCTCTCTCTCAAGAACACCATTTTCCTCTCATTTGATCTTTTCATTTATGTGGTCCTATTTCTGCTCCATTAAAGACAAATCGGTGGTAAACCACACACCTATCTGTCTATTGTTTATTTCCTCCTGGCTCGTGTTTCCTTTGTTGTTCCTCCTCCCCCTCCCATCATGCTTTCTTTTCTAATTTCTTTTTCTCCCCCCCCCCCCCCCCTTGCACTGTAGATTCTCTTTTTTCTTTTTTTTTTTAACCTTTTAATTGCTTTAAACAAAATGACAATAACAAATACATAAAAGAAATCATAATCATAATAAGTGAATCAAACATAAAGCTAGCAAGAGAGAGAGAGAGAGATTCTCTTTTTTTTCTTAAGATACACGTTGCATTATGTTCTCACAATTCACGCAAGGAAACATTCATTTCAACAATTCAATCTGAATGCAGCGTGTATCATGCACTGACAATGATTTGCTAGCCTGGCATGGGGTTGTAAGGATTTTACACATTGTTATAAAAAAAAAAAGGGGGGGTGGGGGGGGGATGGTGAAATAAATGAAGAAAGAATGAAAAAGAAAATCTTCCTTTTTCTGTGTTCCTGTTTAACATTGCAGTTTACAATGGGGTTACGGTAGAATATCAGGGAGGAAGGAGGACAGAGGATAACAGCAGCAATACTCAGTTAAAATACTACATGACTGAAAGAATGTAAACCTCCCCCCCCCCCCCCCCCCCCCCCCGTCCCCCCCTTATTTTTAGGGTTTCCGACAGCGTGCACAAATCCTGTGAAAGTTAACTTGGGGGGAAAAAAAAATTATATATATATATATATATATATATAGATATTTATATTGATATGGTGCTCACGCAGACTTTTTGCTAATAAATATAACAAATCCTCCTCTCAGTCACTGGTATAATCCACAACGTGAAATCACTGTTCGTTATGCATCACAACCAATATTAGTCGAGGAGTCCTGCCTAAGAAACCCAATCAATTAGCATTTTCGAATATCGACTGTTGATTTTTTGCATCGTATTTTTTCTACTTTCTTTCTTTCGTTAACATAAATGATTCATTAATTTCGATTCCTCTTGCAGCAGAATTTCTTCCAGAATTTTTTTTTTTTTTTTTTTTTTTAATTATTATAAGGCCTTTTTTTTTTTTTTTTATTAAGCCCGACTATCTCAATAGCCCTTGGCAGAAATGGATGCGTTGTACTGCGGTTTGAGTTTGTGAAACTCTGAACAGTCTTGAAATAAAAATTCATTTCTTCAGTTGTGTGTGTGTGTGTGTGTGTGTGTGTGTGTGTGTGTACGCGCGCGCGTGCGTTCGGGTGAAGTAGGTAGAGAGAGAGAGAGAGAGAGAGAGAGAGAGAGAGAGAGACTGATTAATTAACGAAGTGACTGACTGGTTGGTTGGTTGGTTGGCTGGCTGACTGACTGATTGACTGATTGACCTTTATTCCCAATGGTGACAGATTAGCAAAAAGATGCTTTTTTTCTATCTATCCCTTGACCCGGTTCAGGGATTGCGGATTTTAATGCAGAACTGAATTTAAACAATATAGAACTATAGGGCAGAGCAGTGATGATTCATATTAGCATTGAAGAAAGACAGAGAGAGAGAGAGAGAGAGAGCTCGACTCGGGAAACTAACTGAGGCCAACGACCTGTACACAAATACGAGTTTGCCCCAAAGTGAGAACCTTAATTTCAAATTGTAACATTTTACGCTGAAACAAACAGCAAAACTCTACTCCACGCGAAAGGTACTGACCTAGCGACTGTTCGCGTAAATTTAATGCATAAAAGCTGAACATCGCAATGCCTCTTAAGTATTAGAACATCTTTATGCCGGAACAAATAATTATGACACTGTTTGTTCGACTGGGTGTCTGCAATACTTCAGAGCATATTATTTCTCACAAGGAGTGGTACCATGAACAAACAAAACGTGACGCTCAGTCTCAAACCGATCACAAAACAGTCTTTCTGATTTCCGTGAATACCCGTTGATCACATTCAACCGACACAAACCGAACCTGACTCTGTCAAATGTTTGAACCTGGCTGTGGTGATGGAAAACTGATGTATTCCTCCGGCTACAGAAGTGGTTTGAACGTACGATACGTCACAAAGCGAATCTCGTTTGCCATCCCAGACTTGGCAGAAGCAGTCAACCACCCGTTACTTGAAGATTTTCAAAAATGTCTTTTTTCGTTTCCCACACCACCAGTCTCCCACACCCACGAGAACCCACACAAATCCAGGCAGTTTTTTTTATGGATAGAGCCCAGTTGTGCAAGTAGCTTTGCTCACTGTCACCTGGAGGCATTTTTGGTTAGGACCATTTCATACGCTTGTTTAGAAATCTTGAAACTGTCATGTTTTGCAGACTAAACCAGCACTGTAAGGAGCTCACAGTGCTGTCTACATATAGAGGGTACCTGCCTGTTTCCCCAAAGATCATGGCATTAGGACTCTTCGCACTAACGTTTAAAACAGACGTTTATAGGAAAATAAATATATGGATTCTACTGTTTCAGCCCGATACCAACCCCACAGGCTCCGATGCATACAACAGCGTGTGTTTCATTTGAGCATTACATTATTTGAAAAATATAGGCATGTCAGTATTACCCGGAGCCTTCCTCGTTCCATAATCTCCGCAATTTTCACTTCCATCACATCGGCAACACTCATCTAAAGCGGTGTGGAACGACACTTCAGGGGTAAAATTGAACCCAAGGTGTTCATAGCTATTTACAATAGAAATTTCCTGCCTTTGAAGTTCCACTTTTCATTTCTCGATTGGTGGCCGCCCCTTCGCAATAGCAATATTTGTGTGTTGTGGGGGTGTGAGGTGGGTGGGTCTTTTTTTTTTTTAATTTACTGTCAGGCCAAGTCTGTCTGCACCCCGTACTAAGTTGTCTGATTCTGAAGTCCACTAAGAGTGAGAGACAGTAAAACAATGTCATCTGCAAGAAGATGATTTCCCCGATGCTTTCCACCTCTTTTCACAGCATCGGCGACCTCAGCGATCAGCAAAGAAAAGATCAGCGGCGACAGCAAGCAGCCGTGTTTCACACCAAGAATTGTGATTGTGATAGTTTGGAACCCCAGAGGACACAGCTTTTTACTGAGTTGTACATGCCTTCGAGCATATGAGTCATTTTTGATGATGTTTGTAGTCTCTGGAGAATCTCCCAAAGCTTATCTCTATCAACTGTGTCAAAAGCCTTCTAATAGTCTATAAAAGCAACCACAAGACAAAATAACCAAAAATGAAAAGCTGTTATGCCCAAACAGATATTTTTTTTATAATTTACATGAGCGTAAATGTGTGGTCAGTGGAGGGATACATATATTTTTTTTCTCCGAAATCCTGCCCGTGCTGCACTTATCCTCCTCAGCCCATTTATAGAAACTCTGGTTTCGAATAGAAGCGACCTGCGAAGATCCCTTTCTTCCATTAAGAAAGGGTGAACACCGTAGTCGCACCTTCTCGCCACGTTAATGTGGGCGTTTCCTCAGGGGGGACATGGGGCAGGTTGTTTTTTTTTTTTTTTTTTTTTTTTTTTTTTTTGTTTTTCTGAGGCATCAGTTGTCGGATCAATGGAGCACTTAAGGCGGCCATTTTTTTTTTTCCCTCCTAAGGCCAAAATCCACCTGTTCATTTTTTGGTGCATCACACTGTCCTCTTCATCTGCCAAAAAAAAAAAAAAAAAAAAAAAAAAAAAAAAAAAAAAATCAATGCGGCACGGGAGAGCGCAATACTGGCGCTATATCAAAAAAACTAGATCTCGGCCTCTCCAGTCAAGGAAAGGCTAGCCACCCAGATGGAGGAGTAAGGCCCCCACCGAAATGGAAGGAACTGAGTGAAGGCCCAACCAGCGTGTGGACACGCCCTGACACTGCTCCAAGCCTTACCCAAACCATGGGTTAAATGGCAAAAAGCATCCAGCCTGCCGAAGACGGGAGTGTGTCAGCTACGGCGCAGGTCCTGGGGATAAATTAGGGCACACACGCATCAACGATTATGGTCATGCGTCAGACTACCTTGTCGTCATGGCGTCGTCCCCATCAGCGACAACCGGGGAGGGACGGAGCCGGGCCCTTAGCCTCAAAGGGGCCCACCCAAGCGACCGGTGCCTCTGTTAACCTAACGGTCGGGGGAAGGCAGAATAGAGCGACTGACCAGACTACCCGGCCTCCTACCACCCTTACAGTGGCTCAGTGGAATGCAGAGGGACTAGGGAACAAGAAACCAGAACTGCAAAAGTTTCTAAGCAAAAACAACATCGATGTCATCTGCATCCAAGAAACGCGCTTGAAAAGATCATCGACGTTTCTTCATAAGAGGCTACGAGACCTTTTCGCCAAGACGCGAAGACAGACACAAGGGAGAGTAATTATTACCCTTGTCAGAAACTCGATCCTTGCAGTGAAGACAAACAGATCAAGAAGACAAGAACTAAAAATCTGACTGTCAAGCTCTTGCTGCCCAGTGGAGACCTACTGATCACCAACTGCTACAGCCCATCAGCCTCATCTCTTACGCTACACAGCGTGAAGCTAGAAGCTTACAGACACCTGGTGGCTGGACACTTCAACAGCCACTCGCAAAGCTGGGGATATGAGGAATGGATGCCCGTGGTGAGGAAGTGGAGGATTGGATGATGGAAAACAATCTAGTACTCATCAACCAGGCGGACGACAAACCAACATGCTTCTCCAGAGCTTGGAAAACCACCTCCACACCAGACCTGGCAGTAGCTACTGAGGACATTCACAAGCTCACGTCCAGAGAAGTCAGCACCCAGCTTGGAGGGAGCGACCACCTGCCAGTCATTCTCAACATCTCCAGCTTAGGATGTACTGAGCGCAACATGCAACCAAGTCGGAACTTCAAACGAGCCAACTGGACCCTCTCTGCAGAAAAGGCTGACCACCACACCGAAAACGTTTGCTGTGCAAATGACCTGAACAAGAACGTCCAGAATTTCACTGATGCAATTCTTCAGGCAGCAAGGGGGCAAAAGAAGACATTACCTGCCATACTGGAGTGACACACTGGAACAGCTTCACACTGACATGGACAATGCCAGAGAAGCTATGGAGCAAACCCCCACTCCAGAAAAGCTAGTGAGGCACAACAACGCCAAAGCAGCTTTCAACCAACAGATGAAAACTGAACTCCAAAAAAGCTGGAACGAGAAGACCAGCAGCCTCAACACGGAGAAGAAGGACACGCACCAGCAAGCTGTGGAATCTGACAAAAGCCCTGAATGAAGACACCAGAGCGGGACACAGCAAAACCGTCATCGAGGAAAAAACGGTACGCACCACACGGGAAGAAAAGCAGCAAACATCCTGGCAGACTTTTACAAAGAGGAAAGCGAAGCAACAATACCCAATGCCCGAGTGCAGGAAGTCGGCGAGGAAAACCAGGGAGAAGCTGAAACACAGAGAACCCTACACCGCCTATGATGTCAGCCTTCTCCATGACTGAACTCAATGCAGCCGTTAAGAAACTAAAGCCAAAGAAAGCGCCAGGGAAAGATGGTGTTCCCAATGACATGATCAGGAGACTTGGAACCACAGCAAAACAGAAGCTCCTTCTGCTCATCATCAACCAGTCATGGAGCTCAGGGAAATTCCCAGACCGATGGAGAGAAGCAGTCATCATCCCCATCAGAAAGAAACAGAAAGACAAAGCCAAGAAATCCAGCTACCGACCAATCAGCCTCCTCCTCAGTTGTCTGGCAAGGTGATGGAAAGAATGGTGAACACAAGACTGCTGAAACACCTGGAAGAAAATCACCTGCTCAGCAACACACAGTCAGCATACAGGAAAAACCGCAGTACAGAAGTCCCAGCTCGTGTACCTCGCCCAACAGATCGAAAACGCCTTTCAGGAGAAGAAAAAAGTACTCGCTGTCTTCGTGGACCTGACCAAAGCCTTCGACAAGGTATGGAAGGAAGGACTTCTCCTGAAGCTGCTAAACAGGAAAGTGGAAGGGAATATGTACCGCTGGATACGCAACTTCCTCCAGTACCGCACAGCAAGAGTTCAGCTTGATGGGAAAATTAGCCATCGAATCACTCTACAACAAGGTGTACCACAAGGAGGAGTCATTTCCCCTACACTCTTTCTCATCTTCATTGATGACATCGCTGAGAAGCTCACCAAGCGCATCTCCAGAGCTCTCCACGCCGACGATTTGCTGCCCTGGAGTGCTGCAGAACATTTAACCACAGCCAGCTACAGGATGCAGGAAGCACTGGAAATTTTCAGGCCTCTGACTGGGGCGTAGAAATCAATGCCACCAAGACAGTGGCCACAGTCTTCTCGCTGTCGCCACTGCCAGAAACCATCAGCCTGAAAATAAACGGAAGAGAGCTGAAACAAGAAGACAACCCAACATACCTAGGCATCAAGCTGGACAAGCGGCTTACTTGGAATCCGCACCTCAAGAACATTGAAAACGAAGCAGTCAGGAAGCTCGCCATCATGAAGAAGCTGGCCGGTACATCCTGGGGCGCAAACAGCGGCATCCTGCAGAAGGTGTATGTGGGTACCGTCAGACACCACCCTGGAGTATGGCAGTTCTGCATGGGCCACTGCATCCAAGACCAACACCAGTCGCCTGAACAAAGTGCAGAATGCAGGATTGCAACTGATCACTGGTGGGATGAAGACTACCCCAATCCAAGCCATGGAGAAGCTTACTAGCCTACATTCCCTCGAAGACAGACGCGAGGAGAAAGTTTTCATCCACAGTGAAAAGTTACTGCGTATGCCTACCCACCCCATGCACACCGAGATGCAGAACCCCACCAAAAACAGGCTAAAGAGAACAAGTTTCAACCACCTGTCTAAGAGCCTGCATCGCAGAAATGAAGACCTGCTGCCTGCTTCACCAGCCGAAATGGAGATGCTTCCAGATTTTGAGGAACCAGACAATCACCTGGAAGATATCGCAATCATCACCGAAGTTCCCGGCATTAAAAGAATGGACCGTCAAGCCCCTCAAGCAATGAAAGCTCTAGCACAGGAGATGATTGCCAACCAATACAACCCCAGTGAGTGGACCCACGTCTTCACAGATGGATCTTCAGAAGGAGCAGTCAAGAATGGAGGAGCAGTGTTCTTCATCAGACACACCAATGGAAGATTGACACACAAGGCCTTCCCTATTGGAAAGATCTCCTCCAACTACAGAGCGGAGACAATAGCACTGCTCCACGCAGTGAGGATCTTTCTGGGACCGGCCAGCCCATCACAGAAGGTTGTCTTCTTCACAGACTGCCGATCTCTGCTGCAGGGACTTCAGAACACAAGAAGTGAACAACATATGCAAGACATCAAAGGCTGCCCTCCATGAACTCTCAAAACAGTCTGTCATTACGCTTCAGTGGATTCCGTCTCACTGTGGGATCATGGGCAACGAAAAAGCTGATGCTCTCTCCAAGGCAGGCAGCAAAATGGAGCAGTTCAGCCACCCCCGTGACCTACAGGGAGGCCAAGACCATCATCCACAACCAGTTTCAGTCCCCAGTGGAAGAGAAGGCTGGGTGCAGAGAGTGGTGCTGACCCGATCCACACCAGCTCCAAAGGCACCAGCAGACACATCCTCTTCAGACTGAGGACCGGCCACTGCAGACTGCTGAGCCACCTTAACCGCCTGAAGATTACCTACACTGACCAGTGTCCATGCGGCACTGGACCCCCAGACCCCTGAACATGTCCTCCTGCGCTGTCCTACTCACGCAGCTCTACGACACAAAACCTGGCCGGGGGGGCGGGAGTTACAGGCGCAGCTTTGGGGAGCCCGTTCTGACCTGGAGAAGACCGCGGGCTTCATCATGGCGGCCGGGTTACAAGTTCTTCCGCACTGAATCCAGCGTTTTCCCTGTGCTAGGTTATTACCATCAGAGCACAGACTGGGGAGGTTACAAAACTGACTTTGCCATTTAACATCAATGTTAGGGGAATCCGTAGTTTTCTTTTTTGCTTTCTTAATCGTTTGACCAGAACTCACTACTGTCATTTTTTGTTT
>JADBJO010000326.1:705000-722500 GCA_016801955.1 Conus betulinus | reverse complement strand
TCTCAAATGCTGAACAAACCAGCTGGGAGCAATCATGCAGCACCCATGGAAGCCTGCGCTGTGTTCACCTAGGGTGCAGGCACGCACAGGGCATTCCATTAATACGTCAAGGGACATAATTGCTCCCTGGCAGATGCCATTGTGTAATGGCCACTGGATGTGACACGACTGGACCTCCACGGGAATGTTTGGAACTCTATTATCTACCTACTGATGCAAATTAATAGTTTCTTCACTGAAGCAAGGCTGATGCCTTCATGAAAATTAAAAGACCAGATTGACACACACACAACTCATGCTCAGACATACCAGACTCAAAAAAAAAAAAAAAAACAAAAATGAACAGAACAATATTCACACACATCAGTTATCTTCACATGCAAGAATGAACAACATACACTATTGCAAACAACAGCTAAAGACTCTGACATATGGAAAAACTAAACCATAAACATATACACATTCATGCACTCGCATACTTACAAACACTCAAACTGAAAGAAAGGGAGAGAGAAAGAATGCCATTTAAACACATGTACACAAGAGTAAAATTTCACCACAATTTTATTCCTGTACCATAACTTGATACAAAATGTTAAGAGATTCCGAGACTTCGTTAAAAACAAGGAAATGCGTGTACCTAAAATCCACAAATCATTCATTTTTTTTTGTTATCGTAACTTCACAATTGAGAGTGCTTCCAGCTAGGCGAAAAGTGTCATGAAGCACTGACATATAGGTTATGTACATGCATCAGTGCACACAGCAATGCACATCTTATCCAGCTTAACAGTTTTCATTTTTATCAACGTGTTCTCATGCACTTTGTGACAGTGACACATTGGGAGTAAATTAGTTTGCACATCTTTTTTTTTCCCTTTTGTAATGGGGGTAGGGGTAGAATGGGGAAAAATGAAAGGCTGGAAGTGAAGAGTGTCAAGTTGATGGTGATGGTGGTAGAGGTGTAGGCGAAGGGGGTAGTTTTGGATGCAGATGGCGGAGAAAACGAACTGCGTCGTTTCACAAGTTTCAAGCTGCGTTACACTGTTAGCAATGCAGTTACTTCAACACATCAACCGTGTGTGTGATTTTATTCATATTACTCGACTGAACATTTCACAATTTATCACCCCAGACTTGCTAAAAACACAATAATACTTAATTAAAAATACAAACTGCTTCCTTTAAGAATTAAGAAAAAAAAATCTTCTCTTCGGCATTCAAATAGACAATGTCATGCAGTACAAAAATGTGCTAAAAACATTTTTCAGTTAAAAAAAAAAAAAAAGTAGTTCATTCCACTGGGGAAAAGCATCTAGTGACATTCTGGAAATGGGGGTGCTATGAAGATGACAGGGGGACAAAGGTCAACATCACTCTGCTCTGTGCCCATCACAGTGGCCTCATCACAGCGGACAACCTATGGATTCAACCAGGGAGCCAGGGGACCCCAGGGAAGGTTTGGCCCTAAACCTAAAGACCTTTTCTTTTTCTTTAAATAAATATCGATGAAAAGCTCCCAAACACAATGCATTTCCTGGCAGAGACCAATTATTTTGGCACACAAATCGGCATTCCATTTTAGACATGACCCTGTAAAAAACCACATTTTTTTCCTTTGTGGGTAACATTTTTAAAAGTAGGATTTGCTTTTTTAAAAACCCCAAAACAGAATTTAAGAAACTTTTTTTCAAACCATGAAAATCCCCAGACCGATGCGGGACTGCTGGCGGCTTTGGTTCCTATTTGTTCAGGAGTTGCAGGATCTGCCTCTTGAGGCAACCCAAACCTCATCAAAGTTTACTGTGCACGTGCAATGCCCACTGAGGTGGCACTGAAGATGGGACAGCAGAATATCAATAAACATTTTTTTTTTTTTTTTCAATGAAAATAAAATAAAATACCATAACATTTACTGTGCACAGTACACGCTCCCCTGAGACAACCACAACTGGGATGTCCATGGGTCTGAAATGGTGGACCTCAGCTCAAGAGAATCTGAAAACAGTGTGCTACCTTCAGTTTTACTTTTCATACTTTTGAAAAATTCAGTTTCTTTTTGCTTTAACAAACAGTGAGAAAAGTAAATACCTATCAAGGCTTTCATTGATCTCAATCCCCCCCCCACAAGACTTTCAACACCGCCTGGCTCCCAGAGAACAAAAGTCAAACTGTGTGTGGTAGGAAATTCAATGAGAACTTGGTCCATTGAGGTACATACAGAGACACTACCTGTGCTGATCAGAGATACTTGCAAGAGATTACACATACACACACAAACGCACGCACACACACATGTACGCACATGCACACCACCACTTGATACACCTCAGGAGTTTAACTCTCACACAGGTGCTCAGTTACAGATCAAGTTTGCACATGATGCTTTTTTAAATACGACAGGCTAAAGAAGGGCACAGGCACAAGTTTGGAACAAGCACAATCTTTTTCATACGTAAGGATCAATGCCCTACCAATATTGCTGAGGGAGGAACCATCGTCATCACACGTCAATCATGTTTGGACAAGACACAGACAGAACAAGACGCAAATCAAAAGAGGCACCAGGAAGAGAGCACAATCTTTCCCCCATCTGGGCCAAGTTCAACTTTAAAGCCATTTTGGTTCTTTGAGGCAGGCAGTATCAATGAGCAACGTTTTTTTGCCCATTCTTTCAACAACAATTTTCAGTTAGATGCACACAAGTACATGTGTTATCCATTTTTGTACAAGGAACAATCATGAACACGATCTCATTAAGCTTTTTTCCTTCTTTTCAGGGTTGGGGGAAGGAAGCAGGAGGGAAAAAAAAAAAAAGAGATCTCTTCTGTGAAAAGATGCTGGTCATAAAATGAAAAAGAAAAAAAAAAAAAAAAAAGGGGGGGGGGGGGGGAGTTGCAGAACATTCTTCAAAAAAAAAAAAAAAAAATTCTGACAGTGATGTTCCACAAAATGAGAAGATGAGGACGGTGAGAGGTTGAGCTTGCTTTCACTTGGACCATTGATCTGAGGTCGAGGGACTCCAAAACTTCCTTGTTGAAGTGACAAAGTCCTCAAGTCCTTAGTCATCGCCTCCTCCACTCCCACCACCACCACCACCACCTTTTGTTCCGCTGTTATTGTAATCATGCTTTACTTCCTCAAATCCTCCTTGTTCAATTAAACACAGGGGACCTGAAAATCTGCTGTTGATATTCACGACGATTTTTTTTTGTTAAAAAAGGAAAAAGCCACAAATTCTTTTCACTACTTCCAAACACACTTCCTTATGCCGATCTTGTAACCTGCTTTTCTCAATGTTCATTTTAATACTTTATTCGTGAAAATAAGTTTACCAAAGTTAGCGCAAACTGGTATATATAAGTAAACACGACTTGTATCTGATACATTATGTCACATTACCGCCCACATAAATAATTTCATAATTTACAGGCCTGTATTTCTTCAAAGTTGAACAGCATACTGTTCACTGAGTATTTAAAAAAAAAAAAAAAAAAAAGCTTGAACTGTCTGAAATGCTGTTGCACAAATACAAACAGTAACATTTAATATTGCAAGGCAAAGTGGCTCAGTACACATACACTACGTAAAAAACATTACCTGCACATAAGAAAGAACGGTAAAAACAGAGTTTAAAACACATGAAGTATAAATAAATTACAACATGACACAAAACTTCTGCCCCATACAAAACACAATAAATGCCAGGGCCGACGGGTTGGGTAGTGCCACTCCACTTTGGTTCAAACAACAGAAGAGATCTAGACACAGCGCCCCATGCCAGTCCCAGCTTCTGCATGAGGTCCTCTTTCAGCTCCACCTTCCACCACCACACCATTACCACTCTTAGCTGCTCACACTCCACACACCATCTTCTCCTTCTAACATTCCCCCCGTCCAACAGAAACTAGACATGTTTAACTGCCTGTTCACCTCTCACATCCATGGACACTCCTGTTTGTCCACAGGGAGGGTAAAGTGCACTGAGACACTCGTTCCCCTTGGGGTATCACCAGGACACTGCTTGGGCTTAGGGTTCTGCTAAGAGCTCCTGCATCACAACTCTGATCTGGTCCTCACACTAGATCTGGTTTCTCCCCACATGAGAGGCTCCATTCTCTCTTCCATCCACTATGGCGTCCCCCCGGCACTTCCCTCAACCCCCACCCCCCTCCTAAAAAGGTCATTTATCTACCTGAGAAGCTTTACCAGGTTTTTCATACTCTCTCTATATATATGTAGTGTCCACTAAATCCTTCATTAACAGTGACCCCAGGGTTTTCTTAAAAAAAAAAACAAAAAAAAAAACTGACCCCCGTTTTGTCCATACAGGCTCTTCTATTCAACATCCAGCCATCGATTTTGGAGAGGCTAGGTGCTTTTCTTTTTTTTTCCCCACAGAAACAAAGACAACGTGGACAAATACATTCACCTTCATGAATGAGCTGCAGAGAGACAGTCAGACTGTAAACTCACAAGATTTTTTCCCCTTAATGACCATTTGACTGTAAGGATGCAAAAGAGCTTTCTGGTCTAAGCCAGAGCACGTCCTGACAGTGACAGCTTGTGGCAACCCATTACCCAAGCCTCTCACGGACACACAATGACAGCGACCCTGAGGTAACGTACACCTGCAGCCTGATGTACACCTTTGTCACACACTCTCCTTGTTATTAACTGTACATGGTGCTGATGACACAACTAACCACTGGGTATCATGATCACACCCCAGTCATGACACAAGAAAAACACTTTTTAAGTTACCTGTGTTCACCCTTCCCACCTTAATTTTCCTCTTCAATTAGAGTATATAAGAAAAAAAATGGGTTACCCAACCAACACAAAAAGACAAACCTGACCAGGTGAAAACAACATAAACCAACCGGGACACAAAAGGCAAGGCAGCATGTCCTTACTCATAGCAACAAAGGCACGATACACACGCACACACACAGTCAGTGCCTTAAATTCCATAACTTGTGGAACTGAGGGTCTCAGAACAACTGCCTTGTAGGTGACAGATGGCCTCAGGCTGGGACTGATCCCACCCTCCAAGGACACAGGTGACACACTAGGTTTTGAGCAGGGTACAGGTAGGTCCCTGAAAACACCTGACTGTCCTGCTCTACCTGCTTCAGGTCAGTCACTTCATTTTCATTTTCTACCGCCAAAAATTCAATGCGTTCCTGGATGACATGCACTGATTCTATAAAATTAGAGAAACTTTTTCATTCTTTTTCATTTTTAATAGGGAACATGGCCATGGTTGGAAGGCTGGGAAGAAAATTTCACATGTTGTCATGAAGAAAAAAAAAATTGCTTAATCCAGATTTCCTTTTTTCTTTTTTTTTTTTTTTTTTTTAAACACAGCACCACTGAGATTTCACAATCACGAGCATTCACACCTTGACAAATCTGATCCTACTGCACCCACTCTGATCCACAGCCCACTGAAAATATAAATATGGTCATCAACATTTTAAATGATACACAAATGCATGCATCAACAAGTTCCCACGATAATTCAATGCACTTCAAATACCATTAACTGTGTCTTCTGGTATGAACAACACCAGTAGACACAAACCTCGACTTCCTATCTGAATAATGGCAGTCTCACTTTCTAATGGATCATGAAATACAGTCCTACATGAGTTTCTCTATATCAAGGCAAACCAAAGTGTTTCATGTACATGTACTTATGAGGAAGTGTGCTGGTGCCCTTTTCAAACTAATGTTAAGACAGGCTGTATTTCATACACATGCGACAGCCATGTTTCATCAAACCTGCTGCACAAACCACACACCATGCTTCTTTCAGCACAAATGACTGAAAGGCGTTGAACAATTCTGGCAGCCTATGTTTTGGGGGTTTTTTTTGTTGTTGTTCTTCTTCTTCTTCTTCTTAACCGATCAATTTTTTTTTTTTCTGTTATGACAGGAAGTGACCTCATCATGATACATGTGCTGTGAAAAAGAATGAAATGGAGCCATGAGCTGGGCCCAGGCAGCACCACGAAGCAGCGTCCATTTTGGAAACGGTTCCACTTCCAGCGGAACTTGACATCTCCCTTTGCCCGCCACTCTCAACAGGAAGCAAGCGTCAACCCGGCCTGACGACCCAGTAAAGAGACCCACTAAGGAAGCAAGCGTCAACTGCCGGCCTGACGACCAGTAAAGAGACGCCACTCTCACCAGGAAGCAAGCGTCAACCTGCCGGCCTGACGACCCAGTAAAGAGACGCCACTCTCACCAGGAAGCAAGCGTCAACCTGCCGGCCTGACGACCCAGTAAAGAGACGCCACTCTCAACAGGAAGCAAGCGTCAACCTGCCGGCCTGACGACCCAGTAAAGAGACGCTTCAAGGAGCAAGTGTCGAA
The DNA here is from genome assembly GCA_016801955.1 of Conus betulinus. Classification (NCBI taxonomy): domain Eukaryota; kingdom Metazoa; phylum Mollusca; class Gastropoda; order Neogastropoda; family Conidae; genus Conus; species Conus betulinus. The sequence goes on along the minus strand of JADBJO010000326.1, from coordinate 716,120 downwards.
ATGGTAGTTTTGGTCCCGAAAACCTCTGAAGCATTCTCTGTATGGGGCAGACGAACAACCACTGGTGACAGCCACATTCCAAGGGGAAACAATTCACACCCACAGACATGGGGGGGGGGGGGGGGGGGGGGGGAGACAGGGAGAGTTTAAAGAGTAATGCAGGGTGTGGGGAAGATAATCTGAATTTATGTTCTGCTTTGTTCTCACGCACAAGTCAGTGTAGATGGCTTCACCTGTCTATGAGTATAAAATGCTTTGGGTGTTGTATCAGTTCTATGATATAAACGTCAATTAAACATATATTTTGTCGGGTGACCTAACTTCCCACATATTTCTTTGATGTTGGCTACTTCTTAAATTTTACATAATTTTTTTTTTTCCACTCATATGATCTGTCTAAATGTTTTTACCTATCTGTGGTCATATATCCTCTCTGCTATTACCTGTACACTTTACACATATTCCCCCCTCTTTTTTCTGATACAATCTTGCTTCTGTCAATTCTGGTACTAACTGTGCTATGCAAAATTTAACACATCCCATTCTCACAATTTAACAATCCCTTCACGTAACACGATTAAACCATTCCACAGAAAATGACAGAGTGGCATGGACAGACTAGGAAGTAGTTGAGGTACATTTCCCAGCACCAGCTAGACACACACATACCACCAGAACAATCACACAGACCAACACACCACTGACTCCTACTGGCGTACAACCACCCTCTGTACCAATACAATCTTAGGGACCAACAGTGCTGTTGATGTTGTGTGCAGAACATGACCAGAGGTTCCCACCAAGGCCCAGAGTTACAAAAAGCCAGCCATGTCACCGTGTTAAATGCCACACATTAAGCACACAAGGGAAGGCAGGGAGGGGAAGACGAGGGGCAAGGTCAAAGGAGAACAGACTGCCATCGACAACGAACATCAGAGTTGGTTTTCCCAGGCTAGGAGCTTCTCCTGCTGACACCACCATCTTTCCGCCCGCAAGGCAAGCTGCTGAGGAGCTGTCCGCTCTCCTCCTTTTCCATGGCTGCAGGCCCTAATGATGATTTACCGACTACTACCCACATCATCTTCTACACAGTGGGTCTGTTACCAACTTCAACTTGATACAAAAAACCATTTGCACAGTTTCCACACATGACACTTCAATCCTAACAACGGGGACTTTGTGCTATGCTCACCGACGTGCTGGCACAGCCGACGCTGAAACACAGCTTTGATCACAGCGCCTCCACCTATGCACATACCCCGTTACTGGCCGACACTGACAGTGCAGTGACCGTGTCCTGTGTGTGGGGTGGTCCTTGACGGCCAGCACACTGGGTGAATTATCGCATCGGTCCACAACGCACATGGGATGATGAGCTAGTATTGCAAGCGGGTTGTCTTCTGCAGGCAGCGGGCACCGCCTGTCTCTAAGGTGCACTCCTACCACAACACAGGGGGGCGTCTTCAACGCCTGCACACCTTGCGAGCAGCTATATATAGCACTACCAGTCTTGTACACCATCTCTGTTCAGGCAGGAAAGGATAGAATCACAGGCAGTAAAAGCCTGCAGGGCTGACGACGACACTCGGGGCCAGTATTGTGCACTTGCCCACTACCAGGCAACGGTGCTGGTGTCGGAGACAGAGGGTAGGCAGACTGAGGCCGGGAGGGCAGGATGCGGGGTCCAGAGGTTCCACCAGGGACACACAGACACAGACACAACAACCAGCTGTCCTCCTGCCCCCCTGTCCAACGCAGCACTGATCCCTCCCCTTTCCACAGCTGACTAACACTCCCATCTTCACCCCCACCACCCTTCCCTCTCCACACAGGGCCCTAGCAGACAGGGGGGGGGGGCCCTGGCCAGGAACTCATGCCATCACTTTTTGCTGCCTTCTGGCAGGAAGATCTCCACATCAGGCGTGGCTTGCTGCTGCTGTTGCTGCTGCTGCTGTTTCATGGGCAGCCCTTTCTCAGCCAGCATCCTCTTGCGTGCCTCGTCCCTAGCTTTGGCAGCAGAGCGCATCTTTTCAGCGTGCTCTGGGAGGAGGAGTCGGGGGTGTCTTTGTTGTTGGCTTTCAGGCCTCTTCTTCTGGAACCTGCAACAATTCCAGCACCATGTTTTACCGTCCCCTGGCATACACCCCTCCCTCCCTCCACAGTCACCACCTCTGACACCACATCCACACCATGTCTTTCGGGAAAAAGGTGCCGAAGGGTAAAGACAGTAATCAAAAAAGCAAGAAAATTTAGCATCAGGGATGCTTAACGGGGGTTGGGGAGGGGGCGGCACCACACTGACTAATTTTAAACACTGATAACACATGAATATCTGCTGCTAGGTTTTTTATGCAAAATTTGCTGTGACTTCGATGTAGAAAAAATTCTACGGATTAAATATCCAAGTAACCAAAATTTCAAAAGTTCAGTCAGATATCATGTGGTACTATATAATTATACATATTAAAAAAAAAATCTGGTAACTGTGGGAATATATATGCAAAATAAGAGGGGAAAAAAGCCTTGGCAGCTAAAGGTTTACAGTGGTGCACAAATCCACTCGGAAAAAAACAATTTCAAAGAATACACTTCTGAAGTAACTTCCCTTTAAATTGTACACATCAGTCTGACACCAAAAAGGTTCCACTGTCACACAGTTATGTGGTCTGTTCGCTTGTGCACTGGGAAAAGCTACTGTCTTGCTGGACTTAATAAATTCCCAGTCTGACGTTACTTGTTTCCTGCTGCTTCCAGCATTTTTTTTTTTTTTTTTTTACCTTCTAACAATCATTTCGCTGCCTGCTGCCCGTCCACCACGCTCCACTCAACTACCATCCCACACTTCACCCTCTGTTAAGGGCAACCCTACATTTTGCTGCCAAATGGGGTGTTTGTAACACTTTCAGCACCAAGACAAGCCATTTCTGGACAGGGAATGGCTGCTGTTTGTGGAATTGGCTGCCATTTGCAAGTGCTGACTCCCCTCTTAAAACTTAAGGAAATATAGATTTTTACTACGTCATGTTGAGTGTGACTGTGAGCAACCATGATAAGTAACTGTCCATTCAACAAGTGTGCACAATTTAGTGTCTCAAGTACCGCTGAATCAAAACCAACTGCTCAGAAAGCCCAGCAGATTGTGCAGATGTGCTTGCAAAAGGTTCAGAATTCAATGGCACCAGGTTGCACAACAAATAAGTGGACAGTCAGCTTCAAGATTACAGAAAGCAGGTGAGCGATCGCAGTGACCAGTTATAAACATCAAAAAAACACATAAAGACATGTCAGCTACAAACTACAAGATTTTTTTTTTTCCTTCAAACAATAAGATCCATTTTTTTTGTAGGACCTAAAATTAAAAAGAGGTATCCAACTTTCAAAAGTTCTCTACAAGTTCATTCGATACTTTATAGAAATTTGAAAAAAAAAAACAAAAACTAGTGTGGTAGTTTGAAGAAATATTACGCAAGGTTATAAAAAAAAAAAAAAAATAGTGTGGCAGTTGCAGAAATATTACCCAAGGAAAACTTTCTTGTTGAAGAATGCCTTCAGTTACGATGTACTTCGGTTAAATACCAACTTTACTGACGTACCATTTGTACGCATGCACATGCAACCACATGGAGAAGCAACAGGCTTATCAATGTTCAATTCTGTTTTGTCACAGAATCAATATACAGACATGAAAACAGCTCACTGTTTGGCCGTAACTGAAACACAGACATACAGAGAAAGAGCAAACATGCATACCAGGAGTGTGTCCCGGGGTGGCACTAGGAGTGCTGGTCTGGGAAAGGCTGCCGGACTTGGGACTGGAACTTGCAGAACTGCGGCGAGAAGGCTGCAACAACACCCACACAAGAAGCCCATTGTCATCATCCACTCTGTCCATGAGGTGGAACTTCAATGCACATTTCTCTGCCAACGATCTGTCATTTCTCAAACTGGCTACTACAATGTGCACACACACACACACACACACACACACACACACACACGAGGGTGGGAAAGTTGGGCCAAGTAGACCACACATTTGCTCAAGAAAGTGAGAGAATCTAAGGTCCATGGTTTGAGATCTTTCACTATTTTAAGTTTATCTCTTCCCCCTTTTCTACTGATCCTTGAGTGGGGGTCTGAGTGCTGTTCTGTTGGATAAAGGATAAAACCACAGAAGTGTGTGCAAGCTGCACCTGCCATGACATGTTAAAAAACAACCTACCTAAAAACCAACAACGGCTAAAAACATGGCATATTTTTTATAGAAAAATAGACTTCGTTAGTTCCTGCTGTCAAACGTTCCTTTGCTGGCAGTTATACGACAGCCATCATATTGCAATGATCTCCCATGGTAACGTAAACACATGACAAAGATCAGAAAATCACTGCCAATGCTGCTGACTCTGCCACAATTTCAAACTTGAGCAAAGCTACATGCAAGATGTAGTCCTGCTCACACAGAAAGAATTGGGTGCACCCCAATGTGACTTACATGTCTTTGGTTTCCTATCTTAACTACCAATGATTTTTGCAAGTTCTTTTCATCACAAGAAAGAGTTGACACTTTCAGCAGCTAATCTGAATTCTTCTTGATTATCTCCCTTAGTGAGAAAGAGAGAAAGCCAATACACAAGATGATGTCAACTGAATATCATGAAGAAAAACACACACACACACACACACACACACAGAGGAAAGCCTAGCTTTCATGTCAACTGAACAGTACGCTACTCAATGCCATACTATGCTTATTATTCTTTTAGAAATGTTTCCAAAAAGTATACAGAATACACCATAAGAGTCTGGGTGCTCAGGTCTAAATGCCCTGACCCTCAAGAACACTTGCGCCACTCCACTATGGAACCCTTCACCTCCCACCCCTCCTCTCTCCTTCTGCCCTGTTGCATACACTCACCACAAGCTTGGGTATCTCCTTCCAGCCGTTCTGACTCATGTGATCGATCTCAGCGAAGTTGTCGTCCACGTTGTCCACCTGGATCTTGATCATGTCCCAAAAGCCCTGCAGGTCCGCGTAGAGGGGTACCCGTTCCTCTGGGTCCGGGTGCTGCTGTCAGGACAGGCATCACAACAATGCACATCATCACCACTGTCACAGAAATCAAGGCGTCCACAGAAGACAAGAAAAAATTGCTAATGTGCTACAATTCTTTTTGTTGTTGTAGTAGGAAACGCTTTAGAAAGAATTATTCTGAGATTATTTCAAAAGCCTTGTGTAATCATGGGGTGAGGGAAGTTCTAAAGAAAGGGTAGTGATGATGGATAGAAAACACAAAAAAATATATGGTAAGTGGGGGAAAGGAAAGAGAAGGTGTGTGTGTGTGTGTGTGTTCTTATCTATGTGCATATGATGATGTGTATATGAACTCGCAATATGTTAAGAAAGCATACACACCATGTGCTGAGAACACAGTTCTTTAAACTGCTGGAACTTCTGACTGATGAGCAAGTTGGACTTGCCAATTGCTGCTCGTATTCTGCCATTCACTGCAACACAAGACACCATTAATTAGAGAATCTGTCCAGTCACACGCAATTATTAACATTACAAACAGCAGACAACTGAAAAAAAAAAAAAAAGTGGACAAAGGGCCAAGTGTAAAGCGCAGCATCCAGAACATGAGAGGTTCTAGAATCTATCATTCTGCACGCATGGTTCTGTGCCATGTCCATTCTCTGAGACGTCTGAGAGATTCTGATATTTGTCATTCTGGAATCTGTCCTTCTGCACGCATGGTTCTGCGCAATGCCCGTTCTCTGTGGCGTCTGAACAGGACTGACTGTTTTGTGTTCTGTACTCAACAAAGAAATGAACTGGAGCACAGCTGTTCCTGGCTTTCCCCAGAGCTATCATCCTGAGACAAAAGTGAATGAAAAATGTGGGAAGAGACTGTTCTGTGGTGTGATTCCATATTCCCTCACAGGGTTCCCGCTCACAATTTCAGTGACAAAAACCAAACATCTTACAAGGATCTCATAATGACTTCACAAGCGATACTATAGTAGAAGTTCTTGAACTCCTGTAGAAAAACTGATTATACAACTTTCAAGCTGTATGCAATTGTTCTGTCTGCACAAGTTTTCCAGATAAAATATTACTTTTACTTTCTACCAAATCCAACTGCCTCGATGATCTTGTGCATACTCTCATCAAATCGCTGCAAAACATAAGCATCTGCAAGGAATATGGGGAATTCTTCTCTTCCCCAGAGGAAATACTTCAAATTTCAATAGCCAAGAGGCTACAGTGTTACACATGTGTATCATGACCAACTGAGAACTATGGTTTGATTCTCCCCACCACATGGATTAAGTACAGAGTGGAGATCTTTTTTTTTCTTCTGATCTCCAACCTCAATCCATGCAGCAGACTTGCTAGAGTGATGGTCCCCTCCAGACGTATCTAAAAGGACAATCCATAATTTCTCCACATCAGGAAACTTTCAGCTGTTCTGGATCTGTTTCACCTAAGTAATGTCTCTGCAGGCTTTGGCCGACTTGTTTTGGAGGTCACAATGATGTGCTCATGACAAAAGGCACTGTTGAAGCGCAATCAAGGCCACCAGTTTGACTGGAGACTTTCCACACTGACCTTCCTCAGGCAGATCCTGGGACCTCATCAAGCCCTCCGCCCTTTTGGACTGCTGGTTCAGACGCTCCTCCTCTGAGGCCATGATGTCCAGGAAGTACTCCCCGTCCTGTAACACACCACCACAACACTGCCTTCAGCCCAACACATACTTCATTTGGACAGCATCTGCAGCCCATGACTCAAAATGAACAGAGTCAGGGTTGTCTTCCTACTGTCCTCCTTTACTGGCATACACACAAAATTCTTATTACTATGTTTGCTATGCACTAATGATGCATCTCTAAACGCTCAACCAATCCCTGCATTAAGGCATGTTTCATTGTTCTTTACTGGCACATGATGCATACAATACAAACTGCCATTTGATCATTAGGCACTGTTCAAATTTCATCGTCAGCCCCCCGTACTGAAATATATACATATACACACACCCATGTATATACATATTTTTTTCTCATGGTAAGTACAAACAATCAACATTTTCTTTCGCACTCTTTAATCTTATCAAACATGGAACAGTCTTCAATCCCAAGCAAAAACGTGTCCTAATTTTTTTAAGGACAACACGTTCTTTTACTCACAGTATGCTTTTTCTTTTCTTGTTTTTTTGTTTCGTTTTTAAGTTGTCCATGAACCTGTACAACCTTTCTACCATTCCAAGTAACAGCCTGCACTGGGAATTTTTTCCCTTCAGCGAATGCAAAAACACACCACCAAAAAAAACCAGCAACACCATCACACACCAACAGCTCCCCATAATGACCCTTTGTATTCAACTTCCTCCGTTCAAAGCCTAGTGTGGCTGGAACATGGAAAATCTCCTTGTCCACCGTACAGTGCATTCCTCCAGTCAAGATCCTTTGAATACACATATCCAACCTTTTACAAACTAGATGTGCCGGTACATTTTTCTCTTTGGTCTACTACAATGTCATGCGAGTGGCTGAACCTGTTTTCTGTTCGTAGCTCCAATCACCCACTCCCTCCTTCTTTTCATATGTTAGGCTTAAGAGGAAGGCTGTGCATTTCTTTTACCTATGACGGGAATGGTACGCACTGGTCTGACTGAGCATTGGCATGTGTAATGTTTACTGACCCTGTTTACCCTAAAACCTACTGGTGTACTCTTCAACTAAAACGAAACCATTTTCTACAAAGTGTGTGTGCACATCTTCCACATTTTTGTAAAAATGGGGGAGGCATGGGCAAGCGAGTGAGTGTGAGAGAGTAAGTGCAAGTGTGTGTGTGTGTGTGTGTGTGTGTGAGTGTGAGTGGTGTGTGTGCAAGTGCATATGCGCACAGGAATCAGAGAAAAGGGGGAAGGGATTCACTTTCACCTGCCATCACATGGCAGAGGACAGTTGGATATCTGATCTATCAATACCTACCGTAAAAACAGCAAACGCATTTATCACTGAAGAACTTTGTCTCCCAGTTCTTCTGGTATGTTGTTTCCCCCCCAAATTCATTGTGTTCATCATGTTTGTTTGCCAAACTATAGAAAATATGGTGAAACCGTATGTGTTAATAGGTCTGTGAAAAGCCAATACGACAACTGCATGAAGTGTAGAATTGTAAGCCATCAATCAGATCTGAAGGCGAAGCAATGAAACAAGTAGATTTCTTCAACACATTTTAGTGTTCTACAGCTATACAAACTGTTTTCCTTTTTCTGGAAGAATCAGCATTAGTAATGAAAGCAACCTCTGCGATACAGATGAGTGGGCAACTGCTAGGAGTGCTGTCTACGCCCAGCCAGCGTTTGACATTAGTTTTTCTCTCCACAGCATTGTGACATATTCCCAACAAAGCATGAGATTACGCATTGAGCAAATGCAGGGTAACTGACCCCATCATCTGATCAACTCATCCTGCATCCTCCATGCTCCCAGTAAGTTTCACAAACTAGGCATTCTGATGATCTTCAGTTTCTTTGTACACTATGTCATACATACACCCAGTCTGACCTTGCAAGCCACAAGATCCTGTCTCACCTTGAGAGAGTTTCACACCAACACACTATGTTCTTTTACCAACTTCAAGACCCCAACAGGACACACAAAGGTCCCCCTACCTTGCCTCACCTTGAAAGAGTTTTTTATGCCAACAAACCAGTTTTTCCCCAACTCCAAAACAAGGTCCCCCCCCCTTGACAGGGTCTCCTGTGGGGTAGATGCCGGGCTGCCGAGCAGCGGCGTGGCCGTTCACGGCAGAGGGCAGGAGGTGGGAGCGGCCATTGCTGAGGCCGGAGGTCATGATGGAGGCCCCCGTGGGACTGCTCCCCAGGATCGGCCTCCCTGCTCCTTCCTCCCGCTGTCCTCGGGGCTCCTCACTGAGGGCATGGTGGGGTCTGGAGAGCTGAGGTCAGAACGCAGAGAAGAGGTGCTGGAGAACGGGGAACGCGTGGGGATGCTCTTGTACGAGAGAGTAGCGGCTGTACTTGCCATAGCCGCTCACGGCGCAGCTCAGCTTCAGGTACGAGGGTTTGCGGTTGGGGTCGGGGGCGCCACTGGCAGAAGAGGGGGAGAGGGGGGAGAGCGGCGAAGCATTCTCCGTGTCCCCCACCACTGGGGTGGACGTCTCAATCAGCTCCTGCCCCAAGACCAGAGCGTCCTTCTGCCGGCGGTGGGGAGCCGGGTCGGCCGGGGCGGGGTCCGGGGGCAGCTGGCTGTCTGTGGAGCTGAGCAGGGACTGGTTGAGCACTGCCTTCTTGGACAGGCTGGAGCCTGCAGACTGGCTGGTGCCGCTGAGCAGGGACGGCTGACTAGCTGCAACACCACACAGCAGACATCACCACATCACTCTGGGGAACTTGTATGGATTTCAAGTCTTGTGTCTGTTGTATACCCCCACACAGAACTTTCCAGTCTAGTGTAGGGCTGAGTGAGTGGCTGTGACACATCACGCTCATATTTTGGAACATGTGTTTAGACTGACAAGCACCAACACAAAATACAGTGGCACTCTGCCTTAGAAGACATGACAGAGAGAGAGAGAGAGAGTGAGTGAGTGAGTGAGTGAGTGAGTGAGTGAGTGTGTGTGAGTGTGTGTGTGTGTGTGTGTGTGTGTGTGTGTGTGTGTGTGTGTGTGTGTGTGTGTGTGCATGTATATGCACATGTGTATGACAGACTAGCTGTGACACTCAACTACACATCATCTGCAGGAAAACACAACAACTTTAACACAACAAAAACTTCTTGACCTAAAAACCTTCAGGGCTGGCTAGCTAGGACACACCACTTTCACAACTCAGTCTGGAAATGCGCCTTGGTCATTCACATCAAAAACAACCGCCTCTTGTATAACCTGAAGGAGTGCAGGGCGGGGCACTCACAGCTGTCAGCAGTGAGGCGGGGAAAACCTCCCTCTTTGCTCCCTGTCACCACTGTCACCAACTCTGCTGCAGAATTAGAGGGGGGGGGGGGGGGGGGGGGGGGGGGGGGGGGAGCAGGGGTGGAGAAAACTGGTGAGGGATGGGCATTTAAGACAGAGATTTGAGGAAAAGGTGTGACACAACCAGGATAATATCAAAGAAACTAACTAAGCCTTATCATTAACCATTTTCCTCAAGGAAAACAAATTTCTTTAAAACAAAAACACAAAACACAAAAAAGTGATGATAGGGAAACGTTTTGTTCTACTATTCTCCCCAGGAAAATGAGTATTAGAACATAAATTAAAAACAGGCACGCTCGCATACGCGTCCACACACACACACACACACACACATAAAACAAACAAAACAGTGTTAATACTAATAACAGGAAGATAGATATCTTCACCATTTACCTGTGGAAAACGGTTACTGTCTTCAACTGTGATGATAAACAATTTCCTGAGAAACACGGCTACTATTTAGTACAATCACTGCCACCTTGAACCAGGGGGGGAAAATCATTCCACGTTTGGGAAGATAGCCCACTCTCACAGGACAATGCTCCCGCCTTCTCTCAGTGCACACAATCAGTGCAGGTCCAGGACTGCCTCACAAGACGCAACATCAGCAGAAGAGGAGGAAGACAAAGGGCCCGGACTGCAGCGGCTACAGACCACCAGCTCCCAGAGTGTGCATTAGCCCAGCTTCTGCCCCTCCAGCCTCCCCCTCCCCGCCCTCCAAGGCCAGACAAATGAATGGAAAGCACACAGACACTGCACCCTGTGCACTGCCCCCCCTCCCTTTCCCATTAACACACACACACACACACACACACACACTCTCACACACACACACACACACACACACACACACACACACGCGCGCGCGCACACATACACACACACACAGAGAACCACAAAGCATCCTGTCCCATCCCGGCCTTCCCCCCTCTGTGTTTTTCCCTCTCTGCCACTCCTCCCCATTCTTTCCCTCCTAACATCCACTACAGTTCTTCTTTCTCCTCCCATGGTAAAAAATGGTTTCCCCCCTCTCTCATTCTTCCTTCTTTTCCTCCCCAATGTCAGGTCTGGAATTCAATCTCTTCACCATGAAATATGACCTCACCACTGACTCGTC
>JADBJO010000326.1:697500-700000 GCA_016801955.1 Conus betulinus | reverse complement strand
AAAAGAAATAAATAAAAGAAAAAAAAAAAAAAAAAAAAAAAAAAAACAAACTCCACCAACGTGTTGGTAACAGAGGGAAGGCGCAGTGTATTAATTACAACTTCCTACAGACGGACACAGCGAAGTCCAGGCTAGCTAAGAGAGAGGGCCGACCAGACCAGACCTACACAGTCTAGCCTAACACACAGCACATGACACACAGCCCACAGAGAGCCCTACAGCTTGAGGTCTGGGCCTCCCGGAGGCAGCGTGAAACGTAGACTGCAACCCCAGGCACTGAGCAGGCTATGTCAGTCATCCTCCCCTTCTCACACCCCCCCCCCCCCCAACTCCCCTTCCACACACACACACACACACACACGCGCGCGCGCGCGCGCGCATACATATTCCCCCATTGTCTATCACTGCCGAGGCCTTCGCCAGTCTTCCTCATCACTCATCTGACATCCTTCCTTCCTCCTCTCGCCCAAGTCTCTGTCGCATTCTCGTGCCCCCTCTCTCTCTCTCTCTCTCTCTCTCTGACACGCGCGCTCGCATTCGCTACTCTCTCTCTCTCTCTCACACACACACACACACAACACACACACACACACACACACAAAAGAGTGTGATGATCATCAACTTCTGATTTAGAACGTCTGTGCTGTTCATTCAGACTTAGATTAGGAACTTCAGTCTCGGCATTGATTGTCCTGCGTGCATGACCAGTTCCGATTTTCAAACCTCGCTTTCCAGCCTTGACGTGGCTGGCGGCCTCTCGATAGTGATGAGCAGTAGGATGCCTGGTGTTACCAACATGACCTGGTGTACATGCAAGTAATACATAATCATACTGTCACACACGCGCACCCCATGCGCGCACCAAACACTTAACACGATTACCAACTGTTCAAAGTGTGCAGCGTCCGGCAGGCCTGGGTTCTTCGATCAGTGACATCAAACTATCGAACTGGAAAACAGAAAGCTGCGAGTTCCCCCAAACCCTGTTAGTGCCTCTATCCTCCATCAAAACCCGGACTGGTCGTTGCGTCATCTTACGGCTGCTGTTGTCGTTCGTTCTGGCACCGTTGTTGTGTCAGTGTAGTAACAGTAGTGGTGGTGGTGGTGGTGGTGGTGGTGATGTCAGATAGGCAGGCCCCCTGCTGGCGTGGCCCGTAGAGAGTGTGGCGTTAACTCTGAATGATACATGTCGAACATGTCGTCAGATGCACGCGTGGGAGGGGGGGGGGGGGGGGGGGGAGGAGTTACGTTGAGTCTCGTTGAGGAGTGGAGAGGCCGGGGGTGGGGGGGTGGGGGGTGGAGGGCGGTGTATGCGTGCGCGTGTACGTGCGTGCGCACGTGAGAGAGAGAGAGAGAGAGAGAGAGAGAGAGGAGAGAGAGAGAGAGAGAGAGAGAGACTTGAGAGCGAGGCTTTGGGGAGGCGGGGGGGATGTCAGAGGGTGGGTGGGGGTGGGAGATCTGAACGGTTACATCAACGTTCCCATCAGCTCTCACATACTGACACGCACACGCTCTCCTATCGCCACAGCGCGTTCTTCCCCTTTTTTACAAATAAAAACAAATTGGACATGATTGCGTTACAAGATGTCTTGGAAAAACATAGACCTCCCCTTCCATCTCTCTCTCTCTCTCTGTCTGTCTGTCTCTCCCCTCCCCCCCCCCTCTCTCTCTCTCCACCATCCCCATCTGCAAAGCTGCTGCAGCTGACTCATCATTCACCCTAGGAGCCTTAGCAACATCTTGCCGAGGTTAAACATGATTCAAAACACACACACACACACACCACACACACACACACACACACACACACACACACACACACACAGCAATGTACACACAAAACGCAGGTAAAATATTCCTGTGACAGGTGTTGCATAAATTTATGTATGTGGATGTTTTTTTAAGACAATACATGCATGTGCTTGCATGCTGATGCGCGACTGTGTGTGTGTGTGTGTGTGTGTGTGTGTGTGTGTGTGTGTGTGTGTGTGTGTGTGTGTGTGGTGTGTGTGTGCGTGCGTGCGCGCGTGCGCGCGCGCGTGTGTAAATGCGTGTGTGCGTGCACGTGCAATTTCACACTCTCACCCACACTGTATTGATGGAAGTGTAAACTGCCAGGTACAAGAATGGGAGGGGTGTGGGAAGAGGGGATGACAGGAGCCAGACCCCCTCAAACCCTACATTAGTTACACGGACACAACAAGATGGGAGGATGGTCTCAAGACAAGAGGGAAGAAAGACAGAGTGTTCAAAAGATGAACAGATAGAAAGAAAGGAAGCAAGGACGAGAGAAGCAAAAAAGGACAATGAAGAAGAAGAAGAAGAAGAGGAGGAGGAGGAGGAGGAGGAGGAGGAGGAAGAGGAAGAATAAGAAGAAAGATGAAGAGAAGAAGATGATGATGATGATGATGATGATGATGATGATGATGATGACGCAGAAGAAGAAAAAGAAGAAGACTGAACACTCATGAGGACTTACAGAGAACCAGGAGAAAGAAAG
>JADBJO010000326.1:682500-692500 GCA_016801955.1 Conus betulinus | reverse complement strand
GGCAACACACTTGCAATGCACAAGTGGGCTCCTGGGAATAAGAAATCTGTCTCAACTTGTGCATATACATGCGTGCGTGAGCGAGTGCAGGCACGCGCGCATGTGTGTGTGTGTGTGCGTGTGTGTGTGTGTGTGTGTGTGTGTGTGAACCCCCTCACTTCCACCCTAACCCTTCTCCCACAATGAAGTCACATCCCAATGCTGCTGACCATGCAACATGGCACACGTGACATGTTGTCAAAACAACAAGTTGCCGATTCAATCGACCACAGCGTAGAACAGAACCCTCTCTTCGATGACAACAATGTCTGGCTGACAGATAGGAAAGGGAGGGGAGAGGGGGCGGACGGCAGCAAGAGAGGTAGGGGGAGGTTGGGGAGGGGGGGGGGGGGGGGGGGGGGAGGCTGGACGAGTGAAACTTTAACGAGTGTATATATACCTGCTGACCCTCCAAATTGACAGGTCCGCTGTCAGTGTTACCCAGATCCCCAAGGTACACGGTGACCCCAACACCGCCCCGCGCGCTGTTCACCACGGACTGCATGCAACCTGTCTCCCATATCAGGAAACTAGGTTTTTACGCCCTACCCCTCCTCACAAAGGGCGTGGGAGGGAGAGAAGAAAAAAAAGAAAGAAAAAAAAAAAAAAAAAAAAAGGGTTATAGTGGGTTGAGGGTTAGTGTATGGAAGAGAAAGACGTGGGGCAGGGTGACAGGGAGTGGCAGGCGGGGGGAGTGTGGCGAGAGAGAGAGAGAGGGGGGGGGGGGGGGGGGGAGCGAGAGTGGGATGGAGAGGGAAGAGAAGGGGGGGAGAGAGAGAGAGACAGAGAGAGAGAGAGAGAGAGAGCGAGAGAGAGAGAGAGAGAGAGAGAGAGAGAGAGAGAGAGACACTGAGACAGACAGACAGAGACAGAGAGACAGAAAAAGAGGACAGTCAGAGAAAGACTCAAACAGTCTCCAGTTTTGTGACCATGTGTTTGAGTGAATAATTTGTAATGTCTACCATGACTGCCTCCTGGATACCACCAGAAAAACCCTTTCTACCTTCTCTGACACCATCACCATGTCCTACTATATGCACCAGATTGGGGCATCACTCGGAAAGATGTCAGTGCCATAACGTTTGTCATAATAATGTCACAATAATTATGCATTACTTGCAGAGTCAGAGAATTTGCCCACCATTAGAAAGCAAAAATAATATAACCAATAACTTAACACACACACACACATACGCAAAGAGAGAAGAGAGAGAGAGAGAGAGAGAGAGAGACAGACAGACAGACAGACAGACAGAGTGGAAGGGATGGAGAGAACTGAGAAAAGCGCACACACACACACACACACACACACACACACACACACACACACACACACCTTCTTTCTGTTCTCAAGCGCTAAAAACTAGACATTAAACACCTCCAATCCCTACCTTCCACTTCAATTCTGAATAGGTATATTCTGAGGAAGAAACCAGCCAAGGTGTGACATCATGCTGGGAGTGGGCAAATGAATGTGATATGTTTCTCGCGGCATTTTGATTCAATTTATATGTTAAAAGATTCACTCAAAAGCCCCTGTCAGTTCAAACTCATTCCAGGTAATATCGTTTCAGCACACATATCTCTCTCCTCTGGATGACTGGGGCTGCATGCCTTAGAAGACCACACTTCAGACAAGAACTCTTTCCCACAGTGCTTGACACACATGTATGCTTCATTAGAACTCCAGTTCCCTTTTCCCCCAAGAGCAGCTCCTTTCCCTTCTTCATGAAGAAACTTCAAGCAGTGCGCAGAGCAACATCAGTTAAAATGCACTTCAGCAAAGAAACAGCTTATGTCCACACACACACACACACACGTACGCACGCACACACACACATGTACACACATGCATGCACACACGTGCACACACACACACGCGCACACACACGCACGCACGCAGAGGACCTATTGATCTGAAATTTGCAGTTGTGAAAATCATGTACCTTATTTTCCACAAAACTAGCATGGTTTGAAAAAAAAAAAAAAAAAATCTTTTTCTCATAAATTTCCCTTCTCTGAGTCTGACGGCACCTTCAGAGGCTTCCTCAACTATCATCATCTGAACATGATCTGCAATTAGGACTGAGCTAGAAAGTTGCAGATTTGGCAGATTCCATGGACAGTGATTTCCACCGTCACTATGAGGGGGACCAGTCTCTCACACTGAAGCCGAGAAATTGTGGAGGAAAAACATGGAAGATATCTTTTCATGTAACTGTGACCAATCCTGGAAACTCCTTTTGTTTGGAGTCGTTTGGGGGAAGAGAACAGTTTTTTCCCCCCCCCCCCCCCCCCCCCTCCCACACACACACACACACTCCCCTTATACTATTATATAGTAGACAAAACGCACCTAACTTCATATGATCAACATGTATAACAATAGTACACACACACACACACACACACACACACACACACACACACACACACACACACACACACAGCAACTATTACACAGTGCACTAATCCCGTAGCTCCTGATCCTGTAACCCATGGTCTGACCAGGTGAACTGGCTCCCAAGCGGCTGACCGAAAATAGACAAAATGGGCAAGTTTTCAATACGTAAAGCAGTTCTTTACTGTGTCACTCCCTTATTTCTTGGCACCCATGACGGAGCAATAAACTGTGTAACTGGCCTAGGGGCGTACAAACTGCACAATGCACCTACAGATCTTCCAATGGCTTGACGCAGCGTATGGCTTGTCCCCACCTGATTCCCCCCTGCCCTTCCCTGCTCATTCTAACCCGCGCTTTCAGGAGTGCCATTCAACTTTGTCCGAGGCGGAATGAATGAAGTCATGAATGGATGACAAATTTACGCAACAGAGTGTTCTCTGATGTTCTGAATTTCTCTTACACTTCTTCCCGCTATCAGCCTTCATCAGTTTCTCTACATGTTAAACACTGATTGGAGAAAGATACACAGGAACGTCTTCAGGTATTTTTGCACGCATGCGCATTGTGCGCACACACACACACACACACATATTAGGAGAAAGCATTGAAGAGGAACATTTTTGTTGTTGCTTTGCTGTTTCAAGGGTGTTTTTCTCGTCGGAAGACATTCTTCTGGCAGAACTGGAATCCTATCAGCTTAGACCAATCCAATTCCCTTTCAGACTTAATGCTCAATAACAAGTAACAATACTGTTCATAATGTGCACTTCTGTCACGACTAATTCCTCTCTAACCACAGTACAAAAGGTAAACTTGTGTAGCCAGCCATGCAAATCCATGTTCGTGATGCAGTAAAGCATCAATCAATAGCGTTGTGTTTCACAATCACCCTGCCTCGTATCACCATCCATCGTTCCCACCACAGCCACTCTAGTCTAACTCTCCCAACATCCCTCCTACCGACGCAATCATTTTTCTATCAGTCACTCATGCACACACACACACACACACACACACACACACACACACACACACACACAAACAGTATCAACATATGGTGCTGAAGTGTGATTCCCTTATGCAGATCATGACATGAACAGCACTCACATACACACACACAGAGTGACACACCCATCTCCACTCTTTTCCACACAGCCTACCCCAAGTGCTCCCCCCCCCCCCCCCCCCCCCCCCCCCCCCCAAAAGGCACAATTTTGCAGGGACCTTGTACACCTACACAAAAAGGAATGAATCTCCCAACAAAGGAAACGAATCTCCTAAGATGTGACTGTTCGTCTTTTGTTTCTATTGTTCTGAACGTTGTTTTGTTCTGCCTGAGAAAGACTCAGCACTGCTTTTAATGTTGTTTGGTCTGCCTGAGGAAGACTTGATAGGTTGAAAAGCCATTTCTGTCTGTGTTGTGTGTTTTGTGTGTTCACGCATCTGGCTGCACAATAGTTCTTTTTTTCTTGTTATCTCCAAACATTAGCCAAATCTGGTCGTTTCCCAGTCAGCCTACAATTACAAAAATATCCCACACACTAGGCTTCCGATTACACATTACAAAAGCACACACCAAGTCCTACCTGAAACAGACACACAGCAGCAAGCTTCAAAATGTAGAAACATCCTATATATATATATACTCCATGGCTAGGATCTGTGAGCTGTTCTACACCCACTGGGAATGAACCATACCTGGAAAATGGCAGCCCTTAACAGCTTGAGAACAAAGTTTGCCACAGAAATCAGGATCTACATTACATGTGACTTCTGGAAACAGCAAAAATGTAGCACTCTGAGACTATACTTTTTACATTAAAATCACTGGAAACTAGCAATTTGATCCAGGTTAAAAACTTCGATCCGAGATGTGATCTCAGGAGATTTGTATCAGTGCTCTTGGCCTATAAACAGAGCTCTAGGGGTAGCTCTATGAACACTAGGCCAGTAGGAGAGAAGAACAGACAACACATACAGCATGTGGTCTGATCCAAAATGAAACTCATTGTCTGGGTCAGTGCTCCAGATAAAACTGTTAACACTGAAGCTAACAGAACAGCTATCAAAAGATGTGCCAGACCCCAAATTGCATTGACGGAACTATGCGCAACTGAAACGCAAGGCAATGACAATCTACAAATTCATACATGTTCATGATTGCACTAATATAAAAAGACAATAACGCTTCCTTATTTAGGTCTGGATGAATTATGGGTCAATACATGAATTATGATTTCTCTTAACATTATTACCACATCGTGTCTACACACATGTGCTTACCACTGAGACACACACAGACTGACAGAGGTAGGATTACATATATAGGAAAGAGTGTGGGCAGGATGGATGTACAAAAGATGTCTAGGAGAAACCAGTTTTAACTTGCAGTTGAGCAAGACAGAGCCAGAGGGGGGAGAGATGGAGACAGACAGGGATGGGAGATGGCAGGGGAGGGGGGGGGGGGGGGGGGGGGGGCCAGAAAGAGAGATTGTGAAGTACAGCGCTGCTTACCCTTTGTGCCATTAATTGAATTTCCTTTTCCCCGATGGGCTATTCCAGGTCTAAACTCACTAAACGCCCCACTTTGCTAAAACTGAGATCACTACAGACTGTACACTCAAAACTTCCCTGCCTGTCTATACAGACAGTGGCCGCAGGCTGATGCTGCGTAGGCAGAAAGAAAGAACCTACAGACTGACAGCCCCTTCCCCTCCTCTCCTCAAGTTTCTCTGAGCTGCAGTCTCACACCACAGGCCTGGAGCTGGACCAGTCTGTTCAGTGGACATGGGCAGGACAGGACAGGTCAGTCAGTGACAGCAGCCTGGCTGTGCCCCACTTGTCACTAATCACGCCCATTATGTTCAGATCGCGGTCACTAGTTGGTCACTGTGATGTCCTTGGTGTGTGTCCAATCAATGCTTACACAACCTTCTACCACAGTATCCTGCCCCTGCCCCCTGCCCCCCCCCCCCCCCCCCCCCCCAACTTGTCAGGTAACTTACCCCTGCTCTGGTTAATGTTACGTAATCCAGACTGGAGCCATCTGATTGGCATCATGACACTAAATTTTCAAGAACCTGCCTCATTTTTGAGAGATGAGATTTAGATCCTTTCACTTTGTATCACTAGATAGCATCATCCTTTGTAACTTGTGATGGATCACCTCCCTCCACACACACTACACACACATGCATGCATGCATGCTGCTCGAGCATACACACACACACACACACACACACACACACACACACACACACACACACACCACAATAAGACCGAGAGTGTCACGAATCTGCTGAAGTTTTGCTGAGCAACTGTATTGTAGTAGACCCTAACTGAAGACGACTGAGCAGATTTACACCACTGCTTGAGATGCACAACAGCATGGTCTCCTCAGCTGATGGAATAAGCTAACTGAAAGCATAATGTAGCTTATACTTTGCTGGCAAAAGATAGAAACCAATGATCATTCCCAATGCACTGAATAACCGGTATCATGCAGACATGGCAACAATGACACTTAATATTTTACTATAAGAGATTGAAGAAGTCTGTTATTCAGTCACATGTATACAGTGCTGCAACAGTGCTGCAGCATGCAATAGATCTTTCTTACACGGTCACAAAGGCTGCATCCTTAGTTTGGGAAAATGTGTGTGCGTGCGTGTTTATGTGAGTGCGAGTGCATGTCTACGTGTGTGTGTGTGTGTGTGTGTGTGTGTGTGTGTGTGTGTGTGTGTGTGTGTGTGTTTGAAACTTATTCAACCTATGTGTATGTTTTGTTCGGTCACAGAACAATTGTGTGCACTTACAGTTACACTGTCCACAAGTATACAGAGAGACCCCTCCCTCCCTCTAAACCAGTCTCTCTCTCACACTCACGTACCCACACACACACACACACAAACACACACACACATTACATAAAGAAAGTCTGGAGTGCTGGGGGCAAGTGAGGCCAACAACCTGTTACATGGCTGTGGATGGAGAGACCTAGGCTGCCCCTGATGAGGGGGGAGGAGGGGGGGTGAGTCACAGCTAAGCAGGCAGACAGACAAGGCCAAGACCAGATCAATACACTGAAACATGTAGGACCTATCAGCCCCCTGGGCCCACACACAGGCTGGAATGCAACCCTCCCCCATCCTCCCAGTCCCCTCCCTCACTCCCTGCTCTTTAGACTTACTGCACAGGTATTCCACGCTTTCCATTTTTCATATCTGTCATTTCCACATCTCTCACATCCAGCCGCCGGATTTTTGTCCTAACCCATCACATGTTGCTTACAGTCTTAACAGTACTCAGAATTCTTACACACTGACCAATGGCAGCTTCAACAACTTGTGGTAAACAAACTGAACTTTCAAATTTGCTACAAATTCACTCAGCTAGACCTGTTAAATAACAGCCTTTAGATTAATTCATTTCACTTCTATTAATGGGATTTTTTTTTCATTAAATAGCAAAACAGCCAACCCCTAAAAACATCTGTTTTTCATATTTAACACAATATCAATAACAAAAACAATAACACACAAAAAAAACCATCCCACCTTAACATGTTCTTTGTAAATTGTATTGTTACTTACCCATATTTTTCACCATTTCTGGAGACTGCATTCAAAGAAGAAAAGTGTGATTTGTGCTGCTTGGTAATTCTGATGTATCTAAATTCACCTTACACCACACAAGTGATATATAATCTCAACACAAGACGGTCAACGCGCGAGATGGACGTTTTTCATGACATGCACAGCAACTAGTCCAGGGTGGTCGTCTGAACAAATGCACTTGCTTGGTCTGTGCTTGCTGGTCTGCTTAAAAACTACTTTGGTATACGGTCATCTGCCTAAGTCGATACTGATCAACACATCACACCACTTTACACAATCAACACGATATGTTTTCCAAGTTCTCATACTAGGCCGTGTTCGAACCAGGTTTTCCTTCTGCTTGCAGAACCAAGGTGAGTGCGGGTACAAACACTGGCACTCACGGGAACCACAAAAACTAAAAACACCTGGCTAGTGTGAGCTGGGCCACAACCACAACGGTCAAATCCGTGTCCGAGTTGCGACAAGCAGCGGGTGTTGTCAACGAGTCCACACCTGTACGTCTTGGCTCACTGGTCGGCTACTTACTACAAGAACTTCGGTGGACCGTATGACCAGCCAGCCCACAGAACACCTACACTGCATTTACCGGACCCACTTGCTCACTTCGTCCACCAACGATGTGGGCCGCGCGGGGTAAACAGCTCAATCAAGCCCTGGATTAATAACCGATAGCTGATCCTCACGTCCCGCCAGCCTGATGATAACGGGACTGCTTATCTTTCCCCACCACCACTCTCACCGACTGACTTCACGGATGTGAACGAGTGTACGTAGACAGCCTGTCGCTTCCACAGATGACGTGATCTATCCTGCTGGCCGCTCCCCCGACGGAACAAACGAACAACACACCGGCACAGGGGCAAGTCACAGTGGTGGTGGTGTCGGGCCAAAATCACGGCACTCTGTATGCGACATCAACCCGCGACATTCCACTCAGTGAGTCAGTCACGGATTGTCCCCGACACGCGTTCAGGTCTTCCCCCCTATTGACAACAGACAACTGCCTTCTCTCTCTCTCTCTCTGAAAAGTGATTCTCTTAAAGCGTGCAGTGAAGCGTAGGGGGGCGGAGATTTGGTTTCACTTGCCTAGCCGGCACAGTTCCCAGTTTGCCAGATTAGTGTGAGGTGTGTTTTGTTTTTTTTGCTGAGGTAGCGCCCTTAACAAGCAGGTCAGGCGTCCGTCTGCCTGCTCCCACCTCAACCAACACAGCACACACTGTAGCCACACAGTCCGTATTCTCAACACATGTTGTCAGGTGAGGAGGCGGAGAAGGGCAAACCAGCCAACCACCTCAACAACGGCTTGCACTGAACGCCATCGCTCCCTGTCAAAGAGAACGACGGTACGGAGGGGGAAGAATTAGATCCTCAGCGTGTCGCCTGGCCTAGTTCAGAAAAGAAAGGCAGGAAGATCGGTCTGTTGCTCTAGGCTATCTTCTTCCCCTGCAGATCTGCTTGCTCACACAATCAATAAGAAGACGGTGCAAGCGCTCTTCTTGCCGGACCTCACCAATTTAGTCGCTGCCTTTGGCGAAGCAGTCTGTACTCCAGTCACAGGGGACACACTGACACTGTCAGTGGCAGACACAGAAGCAGGGAAGCGGCGTTGACGGTACCGCACAAAACTAACCTTGCAGAAATGACACCGTCTTTCATGTTAGACGGGGGGGAAAAGTGGCTGGGCTTGAGGCACTGGACCTGGCCTGGCAACGTTTCAGTTTGCAGTTTTGACTTCATATCGACCAGCGCCTCTTCCTTTCCACCGGCTCGCTGAGAAAACCTCGAGGCCATTAATATACCGATGCTTTTTAATTAAACAAATAGTCTATAAAATGTGTGTGTGTGTGTGTGTGTGTCTGTGTGCGCGCGCGTTGTGTATGTGTGTCCGTGCGCGCGCGCGCGCATGTAAACTGAGGGATGTTGAAGGTTGGAGGGGAGGGGAGAAGAGTTTTTGTGCTTCAGAACAAAGAAAATCGCATTTTTTGTATTTTTTTTTCTTTCCTTTTTTACTTTCTTCCTTTCTTTCTTTGTTGTTTTGGTTTTGTTTTTGTTTCTGCCATACGTAGGTTTATAATGGGGTTGTAAGACGTAACAAGAAACTCACACCAATAATTTATTAGTTAACAGGAGAGTCTAAAGACCAAAACAAAACCCACTCAGCACTGCGATCAATACACGACGAACCAGAGGTAAAAATTACATGATGTTCTAGTGCTAAACGAGACACAGAGAGAGAGAGAGAGAGAGAGAGAGAGAGAGAGAGAGAGAGAAACATGTACGGGCGAAGACACCGATACTTTCCATAATCCATATACCAACATTGTCTCCCTGTTCCCCACCCTCCCCCCACCCTTCCGTGCGTGTGTGTGTGTGTGTGTGTGTGTGTGTGTGTGTGTGACCTATGAGAAAAAAATAACACGCAGTCCAACATTCCAAACCTGACCTAACAGGGACAGTGGTGTGTAACACAATAGTGCCCCCCACACCAATTCTGATATCGTCGGTTTTAATGGTCGTCAGCAGTCAGTCCTTTTGCCCCCCCCCCCCCCCCCCCCCCCCCCCCCCTTCAAGTGGGACTACAGGTGGGGGCAGGGCGATGGGAAAGAGGACAAAGATCAGACCCCATTCAAAAAACTGCTGGCGCAAGGTAAAACAAAACTCCCTGGGGAAGTCTACCAGTGTGGGGGTTGTTTTTTTTTCCCCCCACCAGCCTGTTTGGCTGCGCAGCTTGTAGCCCAGCAATGATGTCATCAAGCGCGTGTGACACGCAGGGCTAAATTTAGCGCTCGCTCGACGCTCACCCGCTTCTTTCCCATCACCGATATCGATCACAATTATTTTGCTGCACGCAGCAGCAACGGCAGCGGCGGCGGAGGCGCAGCTGACTGACTGACTGTGTGCGCCACGTCACGACGAGTCGTCCGGTCAGTGCTCTGGA
>JADBJO010000326.1:675000-677500 GCA_016801955.1 Conus betulinus | reverse complement strand
CCTTTAAATCTTCCGTCTAATCCTCTCCCAACGGAGTTATTCCTGCTGACAGTAAGCACGGATTTTTTCTTCATGTTTCTGAATGCCCAACTGCGAACGCAAGGCTTGACT
Organism: Conus betulinus; assembly: GCA_016801955.1. NCBI lineage: Eukaryota > Metazoa > Mollusca > Gastropoda > Neogastropoda > Conidae > Conus > Conus betulinus. The sequence goes on along the minus strand of JADBJO010000326.1, from coordinate 677,389 downwards.
TGCTTCGAATCCCAACATCACTTCGCCCTAAGGTCGCATTAAAAGGTGACAGAAGCGACGTTCTGGCAAAATAGTGTTTTTCGCTCTTGAACTGACAGGTATGCTAATGAATCAACTTATCACAGTTAGGGAAAATCATATAAAAACTGGATCTGTATGAGGAACAACTGAGACAGACAGACAGACACACACACACACACACACACACACACACACACACACACACACACACACACACACACACACCTCTGTGCACGCGCTTGGACTGCGCTTTACATTAAAGACTCTTAACTACAAAAGGCCAACTGCTAATACGGGAAACAGGTGTGATGTCTTAATTTTCCTGTGAACACAGCGATTTAATCACACACAAAAAAATAGTTTGTGTGTTTTCCCTCCTCTTGGATACATCTAATGATGACGTGACAACAGCTAAAGATGACGTGACATTACTGTCCACAAGCTCAGCTGTTCTCACATGAAACAACCGTTTCACCCGTTTTAAAAAAAAAAAAGAAAAAGACTTCGTGTTTTCATGTTTTTCATTAACCATCGGCTGCTCTCAGGAGACCTTCTCCGTGTTCTTCCATGGAAGCACCCATGACCTCCCTTCACGAAGGTCATGGTCCGCATCCACAGCCTAGCTGCTCAACTGATTCGTCCAAAGCAGGATCACGGCAAATACTCCGATGTTTTAAATCACCTTCCTCATCACCTAGAATGTGGCCCAGGCCGGAACTCAAGTGTGGGCGGGTGGGTTGAGGGTAGGGGAACAGCCTGGGGGGGGGGGGGGGGGGGGGGGGGGGGGGGGGGGGGGGGGGGGTGAGAGGACGAGGGAAAATGTGTGACCGAATCTGGATTAATGGTTCGATGGCCAAGATTGGTCAGCAAGATTCATAAGGTCACGGGAGATAATTACTTCAGCGCCTTGGAATGAGACCGTGAGATTTACATACTCCTTAGCGACACCTTCTTCCTTGCGCTGAACACAGAAGAAGCAATCTGAAGCGATCAAAGCTAAGTGCATTTTCGTTATTTTTTTTCGTTTTTGTTTCACCTGAGGAAGACCTAAGAGGTCGAAACGCGTTTGTGTTTTGTCTTGTGACTCGTTTGTCCACGTTTCTCTGGGCGGTTCGCTGACATTTATTTAAGATTTATTTTTCCTAGCAACGGGCTCAGCTTCTCTTTTCTTGAAGCAAAAGATAAGCTGCTCCTAGACCTCTTGGCTCCCAGTTTTTTTTCAGCTACGACATGCTGTATTTCGCAGCAACTAAATCTACTTGGGGCGGATGAGAAGGACAGGGGTACGGACGAAAGGCTTTGGGGGGGGGGGGGGGGGGGGGGGCGGGGGGGGGGGAAGACTAGGGGCAGCGGAGGGTAGAGGGGGGAGGGGGAGGGGCAGTAAGCAGGGAAAGTTATGCCGGCTGACGGGATTTTTTTTTTTCCACCAGGTAAAACTGCATTGCACACAATGTGTACGGTGCAACGTAACCGGCGTCTGGTAGGTCCATCAAACACTGACTTCTTCCCTCATCCCCTTATCTCCCCTTGCCTCCCCAATCTCCTCCCAAGGCCAGGAGGAGTGCTACCGCAACAACGCTCGCTCATCATATTCACGTGACTCACTGGACTGCAAGACGGACCGACATTCTACTCACGACCTGAGGCATTTGCGGAGAGGGTGTCAAAAGAACACTTCACCTGTCCCAACACTCTGGCCCCTGTAGTCTTGCCCGCGCTAGTTTTCAACCTCCGTCGCCAAGCTGTCACTACGTTTTGTTTGCTTTTGGTTTGGGTTTGGGTTTGGTTCTGGTCTGGTCTGGTCTGGTTTGGTTTGGTTTGAATGAATCGTGGAACCACCACAGCCCCGTGTACCGGTGCGTTCTCCCTTTCTTTCACCTTCATCCAATCTCGGGCTCTTCTTCCACTTTCCCTGCCAGACGTTCACCTTTCGCTTTTTTCTTTTGGGCTCCTGGTTTATCATCATGATCTATTTCAGATCCCGTTCCCAGTTCGTATGAACATGCACGACTCCGTGTGTGTGTGTGTGTGTGTGTGTGTGTGTGTGTGTGTGTGTGTGTGTGTGTGTGTGTGTGTGTGTGCGCGCGCGCGTGTGTGCGTGAGAGAGAGAGAGAGAGAGAGAGAGAGACAGAGAGAGAGAGACAGAGACAGACAGAGAAACAAAATGTGTGTGTGTGTGTGTGTGTGTGTGTGTGTGTGTGTGTGTGTGTGTGTGTGTGTGTGTGTGTGTGTTGGCAGTGAGACAGGTCACCCTGGAACTCCGGTACGGAGAGATTCTGGCAGAATGGAAACACACCTTTTCACCTGCTTACTCACCCAGGATGCGCCAGACGGTAGAATCACCTGACATGAAAGGACTGGGGAGACG
>JADBJO010000326.1:670000-672500 GCA_016801955.1 Conus betulinus | reverse complement strand
AGAGAGAGAGACAGACAGACAGACAGACAGACAGACAGACAGACAGACAGACAGATAGATAGATAGATAGATAGATAGATAGATTGTATTTTATTTTCCTCACCTTGCATACACAATGGATACACTAAGTCATTTTGTCTATGTTGTCTGTATCTTACGTAATGAGTCCTTACGTCAGAAATGCCAACTCTGAATTCAGCAACTGATCTTTTCAGATGCATATCCAAATCAAATTTCAAATATGGCTATGCAGAACGAAAACTAGAATCATTTCTGTACAAAATCATAGCGTCCACTAACTTTGCATATGATCGCCCCACATTTGCCATCTACAGTCAATCAACCTGTGTCGGAAAGCACGAATAAACTGGCTTTGATTTCCAATACCCTGTGACAGACAGCCACACATCCCCAAATCCGTGCTTACACAGGAGCAGACGTACACTTGAAACCCAGTTTGTTTTTCCCTTTACACCCAATTTGAACAACATTTCATAAGACTTACGAGGCTATGTATAATACTCTATGTGTAAAAGCTTTAACCAATACTGAACTCATCTAATGACTGAACAAAAGAACAGTGGATATTTATTGATCTCTCCATACACCAAATCATTAGAAATACGCCTGTCAAAACCTAGAAACCTCTTCAAAACAGATAAATGTACTACCTCAACGGCATTATGAACAACGGCATTCTCCAAACCCCAAATTCCAGCCCCACACATCAAAACACAGGCTGTATTTGGGAATAAAATATTTTAGAAATAGCTCGAGCGAATTGTTATTCAAAAACCATCAATCTTTTCACGACACATGTCAAAGCATTCTTTGCCCTACATGCAAGATCTTTACAGGCAAAGGTAAAACTTAGGCGTGTAGAAAAACAGATCCCTAGATACTTATATACATTCAGCACAGGTACAGCAAGTCCGTCATACCTCCATCTTTCCCTCGCCGCCAAATAACCTCCCTTTCAAACACCACATTGTTGCTTTTATTCATGTTTACTTTCAACTCTAATGAGAGAGAGAGAGAGAGAGAGAGAGAGAGAGAGAGAGAGAGATCAGCGCCCTCTCTTTCACGGAGAGAGAGAGAGAGAGAGAGAGAGAGAGAGAGATCAACGCCCTGTCTTTCGCAAACATGTGCAAACTCTGATAACCAAGGAACAAAGTAAATCGAAGACCGCCGCTCGGACAAGGACGTGTGGACCTAAATCTCCCCGGCACGGACCGACCCGGTGCCACAAGAGCAAACTCCGGCCTTCAAAGGAATTCAGAGCAGGTGAAAGGGCTTTTGCTGTCCGCAGTCCCCCTAACGGATGTGTGTGTGTGTGTGTGTGTGTGTGTGTGTGTGTGTGTGCGTGCGTGCGTGCGTGCGCGCGCGCACGTGCGTGCGTGCGTGTGTGAGTAATGCTGCGTGCGCACGCGCATGTGTGTGTGTGTGTGTGTGTGTGTGTGTGTGTGTGTGTGTGAATGTGTGTGTGTGTGAATGTGTGTGTGTAAATGTGGATGTGCGTGTGTGTAAATGTGTGTATGTGTGTGTGTGCGCGCGCGCGCGCGTGTGTGTGGATATGTGTGTGTGTGTGTGTGTGTGTGTGTGTGTGTGTGTGTGTGTGTGTGTGTGTGTGTGTGTATGGTTGTGCGTGCGTGCGTGAGTGCATAAAGGGTGGGAGAGAGAGGGGAGGGTCCTGCACTCTTGCCATGTTTGGTAAAGCCTTGCTACCCAGAGACAGAAATCACCACGCCTCTTGGGCACACTGTCGCCAACTCTCTCCATTCACGCACTGACTATATGTGACGTTTCACACACACACACACACACACACACACACACACACATGCACACACACACGCACACACACACACACACTACCACCATAAGATACAGGCAACCATACACTACAACAACGTACCTCAAAGACAACGTTTCCATTACACTGCAGCGACCACTATACGATAAAATAAATAAATAAATAAATAACTGCTGGGGCATGACGACGCGAGTCTGGCATCAAAGATGGTAGGTAGGTGAGTGAGTAGCCCGCGGGACGGGAGGTTCGCTCCATCGGTGTGTGAGGGGGGGGGGTGATGACGCGTCTCTCCCTCAGTCTCCGCATGGCCGGGAATGACACTTTTCACAATAGAACATAAGCCTCAATAAAGCGAGAGCGCGCTCTTCTGGCTTGTCAAAATCCAACCAATAATCAGTACCGGCAGCTTGATTTTTTTTTTTTTTTTTCCGGTATTTTTATGCACATGCACATGAACAGAGAGAGAGAGAGAGAGAGAGAGAGAGAGAGAGAGAGAGAGACAGACAGACAGACAGACAGTCAGACAGACAGACAGTCAGACAGACAGACAGACAGGCAGATAGTAGTTTATTTTCCTCACCTTGAATACACAATGGATACACTAAGTCATTTTGTCTATGTTGTCTGTATCTTACGTAATGAGTCCTTACGTCAGAAATGCTAACTCTGAATTCAGCAACTGATCTT
>JADBJO010000326.1:657500-660000 GCA_016801955.1 Conus betulinus | reverse complement strand
CGCTTTACCAGAGAGGTGACGGACGTCCCAAGGCCGGCACAACATAATACTGTATTGCAATGTGGACAGAGGAGCCGTGCAATCACCTCACTGGACTAGAGAGAGAGAGAGAGATAGAGAGAGAGAGAGAGAGAGAGAGAGTGGGGGGGAGATGGGGAGGGGGGGGGGGGCGGTTAGGTCAAGCGAACACGGGTGGGGTGGGGGGAAGGACAGAGAAATTGAGGGAAGGGATGGATGGGGGAGAAAGCGGACAGAGAGAGAGATAGAAAGAGAGAGAAGAGAGACACAGACAGACAGGACAGACAGAGAAATGTATACAATTTAGTAAATTTTGAATATATCAGGAATGCTTGCATGCTATCATTGACTATACGTGCACGTAAACAAACCAACGGATCCCTTCAAACTTTTAACGAATAAGCGCACATATACAACACACAGTGTACATCAAATATGAATAAGATGCATCGCTCGGAGAAAAAGAACATGCTGTCAGTACCCCCATAGTCATAGCCCAAAACCACACTAAATGCGGGGCGGTGAAAATCGCGGGGCGGCTGAAGTTCATGAAAGGGGCGGCCTAAAGCAAATGGAGAAAGTTTGCTTTTCTTTTCTTTTTCTAAAAGGCGTGGCCACTTCCCCACTAACACAAAGCAAAGCATTTTCTGGGTCCTAGCTACCACGATTTTGGCACCTGCAAACAACAGAAGACACAACTTCAGGTTCGGTGGAGACGAGAACATTGCTAGGTGCGCCCAAACACTACTTGGCTTCAGCAAACTTTTGACAGCCAAAAGAAACAGCGGCTTAACCGCGTCTAGATTTTTTTAACAGTTAAACAAGAATCTATTCGAAAAATTATACTAAAACCATAGATATGTAAAAGACTACCCACTGCATATCTATGACTAAAACAAAAATAACAGGCGTTGACCAGGACTGACCATCACGCGCGCGGAGCACCTCGTAACACACACACACACACAAACACACACCACCCACCCCCACAGAGAGAGAGAGAGAGAGAGGAGAGAGCCGGTGAGAGGGCGGGGCGAGACGCTGGAGAGCACGAGCGGAGAGAGAGAGTAGAGAGGATGAAGCGAGTCAATAGAGAAGGAGAAGAAAGAAGGAAACGACGAGACGAAAACAGGATAAAACAGGACGAGAAGAAAGCGTAGAAGAATAGAAGACAGAATGCATCTGATTCAGTGGAGGAAACAGGTAACAGGAGAGCGCGGACGGAGAAGAGGAGGGAGGAGAGAGGAGAGCGAAGAACGGAGAGCAGAGCGAGAGAGAGGAGAGAGGCGGGGGGGGATGAAGAGAGAGAGAGAGAGAGAGGAGGAGAGAGAGCGGAGGAGGAGGGAAGAAGAAGAAAGGTGGTGGAAAAAACAGAAGGAAAACAGAAGAAAAAAAAACGACAGCAGGACAGCAAAAAGGAACAACAACCCAACTAAAATACATAAGACAAAAAAAATCCTGCACAGAGAAGAGAGAGAGGGAGAGATGAGGAGGCTGGAGAGAGAGAGAGACGAGAGATCGGAGAGAGAGGAGATCTGGACCTGAGTCATCAAACGCCCGACGCTTAATGGTCCACAGAAAGGAAAACAGACAGTAAACACAAATACAAGAACCCAAGAAAACTCCCACGGCTTTTCACTCTTGGCCCTTCCGTCACGGGTCCAACCACACACAAATCACACCCACCACCTTCTCACACTATGGTCTCCACCTCAGCCCGACCCACTCGTTTATACACGTCGGACGAAGAACAGCCTTGGAGTCCCTCCAATGCCAACCCCGACCCAGACTTCACATCCCCCAAGCTTCTTCTCTTCTCCTCCTCTTCCTCTCAGGGGTTGGGGGTTAGTTAGGCAGAGGCTGCAGGACAAGGCATGCGGCCCCTAGCTCCAACTTCAGGGCAGGTGAGTGAGCAGGTGTGTGTGTGTGGAGTGAGTGTGTGCCGCTTGACAAGGCAAAACAGGCACAGCAGGCTCGACTCGCTCCTCGACAGACACAGGTGTGTGTGTGTGTGTGTGTGTGTGTGTGTGTGTGTGTGTTGTGTGTGTGTCGGTGTGTGTGTGTCGGGGGGCGGGTTGAGTCGGGCAAGCCTAAAAAGGGGGGAAGCGAGCGGGGGGAAAGGGGGGGGGGGGGGGGGGGGGGGGGGGGGGCGCGATAGCTTTGGTCTATTGTACTACTGTTGAACCGGGATTTATATAAATATGTATGCATATGTATATATGTATGTATGTATGTGTGTGTGTGTATATATATATATATATATATATATATGTATATATATATGTGTGTGTGTGTGTGTGTGTGTGTGTGTGTGTGTGTGTGTCTGGGTTATTTTCATAAATCTTTATATTCTAATTCATTTCATTTATGTATTGCTTTTTGGCGGGGTGATGTCGGGGTGGGGGGGTGGGGATGGGGGTGGGAGGTAGGTGGTGTGTGAGATGAAGGAAAGGTTAGGTGGAGGTCGAGCAGAGGTGGAGGT
>JADBJO010000326.1:650000-652500 GCA_016801955.1 Conus betulinus | reverse complement strand
AGGGAAAGTGCCAGCAGCCAGCCCACGAAGCTTCCCCCCCCCCCCCCCCACCCCCCCCACCCCCCCCCCCCCCCCCCCCCCCCCCCCCCCCCAGCCAGTACAGCAGAGGCAAGAGACTGAACTATGATAGCATGCGTGTGACCAGCACAGGACACAGAAATAAGAGAAAGCAAGTGCGGCAGCGGCAAGGTGGCTACTATATATCTATCACAGGACTGACCGGAACGAGGTCAGAGACAGTGCGCCTCTCGTAGCGGTTGCGTTCAGATTGCACACATTTCTCTGCGCCCCCTACCCCACCCCCCTGCCCCTCCCTCACACACACGCACGCACGCACGCACGCACGCACGCACACACACACACACTCGTTTTCGAACTTTCGGACTCATTGTGTTTCTCCTGGCTAGAACTTCCAAAGATGATCACACCGGGCGAGAGGAAGGCGCTTGACCCGTTGTGCTCAGTCTTCATAATGACCGTTACAACGGCCCCCTAAACGGAGGTGCGTACAGTCCTTCAACTGCAACACAATCCAGAAAACACCGGCTCTCTCAGCAACCAGAACCCCGATTTTGTTTGTGTGTATGTATGTGGAACCTAGGGTTCGCTAAAAATGGCGCAGCACAGCCGATCAAACAAACACCCCAAGAAAAACGAAAAAGAGGGTCGGCCAAGGACCACCTGGCGCCGGGACCTGGAAGCTGACATCAGGAACATGGGGATGACTTGGAACCAGCTGGAAAAAAAAAAAAAAGAGCCCAGGACAGAGATGCCTGGAGGTCCTTGGTTAGCGGCCTGTACCCCAGAAGGGGTAATAGGCGATGATGATGATGATGATGATGATGATGATGATGATGATGATGATGTTGATGTTGATGATGATGATGATGATGATGATGATAGCCGATGAACAAACACGGGACATTCTAGAAAGTTCGAATACCATGACGTAGTATTTGCAAACCATCACGCATTGAACTATCCAGAAAAGTTCGAGAACCATCACGCTGTACGCTCCTCATGGTCGGATGCGCTACCAGCAACATGAATTGAACCAATCAAAATGCAGGGGACGCTACCAGCAACATGAATTGAACAAATCAAAATGCAGGGGACATTTTTTTTTTTTCTGTTTCAATGAAAATCTCCAGAGCCTAGGCAAAGGCATTAATAACGCACGCATTAGAGGTAGATATGGTTAATGCACGTGGGAAAAAAAAAAAAGTAACCAAGTGTAAGGAAACAGCAGAAAAAGGAGAGTTTGGGGGATGGGGGGGGGGGGGGGGGGGGGGGGGGAGACTCGCTTAGCACGCTGAAAAAAAAAAATAGCAGAAGGTAGATCAAGTAGTACTAGACATGTAAACATAGCGAGGCGTAATGAACAGAACAGCCACCCTGAAACACTTTAAGTATATGACTCGTTACACAATAGACACTTAATCAAGGGAGCCCTCCGCCACCCCCCCCCCCCCCCCCCCCCCCCCCCACCCCTTCTCAACCCTCTTCTTCCCACCGAGGCTGATACCTGACAGGTCTGAAGTCATGTGACACAGGGATCAACAGTGACCTCTTAAACACGACAACTGATCACATGATGAAGACAAAGGGGCACCACCCCAATCTACCAGGTACAACGACAACCCGCCAGCAGGACACTTAAGTGCGTGACGTTGATCAGTCTGACAGTAGAATAAGACATCACACGGTACGAAGTATTTAGGATTCAGGATAAGGTGAAGATGGGGAGAGTAGGGGAACATGGAGGGAGGGAGAAGGAGAGAGAGAGAGATATGCAGAGAGAGAGAGAGAGAGAGAGAGAGAGAGAGGAGGAGAGGGAAGTGAGCAATAAGAACGAAGATGGGCGAGCATCTTTAGCGTGAAAAACGCTGAAGAAAGACGTGATTTTATATATTCAGAAGCAAAGCAGATACCTAAGGTTCATCACCTGCCATCCTACTGCCGGGGGGGGGGGGGGGGGGGGGGGGGGGGGGGGGGGGGGGGGGGGGGGAAGGGCGAGACGTCAGCGAGAACAGGAATACTAGCAACACTGACCAATAAGTGAATGTATGAAGGAATCAGCCTGCGTTGAATACATGATACTGCTACAATCATTTCCTTCCCCTTCCCCAACAATTCGATGAACCTTGTTGTGTATGTGTGACGGGAAATGTCACGTCAATACAATGTTTGACAATTACTACTAGACTAGTATCGCGCGTAATCTTTTTTTTTTTTTTTTTTCCCCTTTCTTTCTTTCTTTCTCCTTCCTCGACAATCGAACTAGATTGTGTACGTGCGGGCAGGAAATGTCACCTCAGCACAATGTTTGACATTTAGGCTACGAATTGCACCCACAGAGTCACATATTTACACACACGCGCGCGCGCGCGCGCACACATCCTTACCCATTAACTCCCTAAAACACACACACACACACACACTCCCTAACACACACACACACACACACACACACACTCCCCAAAACACACACACACACACA
>JADBJO010000326.1:632500-642500 GCA_016801955.1 Conus betulinus | reverse complement strand
GGGCTTTAAATTCCTTAGAAATTTTTTGTTCAACTTCCACCTGCAAGCACCTCACTTTGAAATGAACTACTGGAGCTAAAACAGACAATCAGATGATGAGCACTATGCTCTTCTACTGGAAAGGTTTCTCTTCTTTTTGCCCTGAGATCTCCAACTGATAGTGACTCTTCACAGTGGTCTAAAACTGGCTGATTGATGTATACCATGTGTCTGTCATACACTGGCTGATTGATGTATACCATGTGTCTGTCATACACTGGCTGATTGATGTATACCATGTGTCACACACTGGCTGATTGATGTATGCCATGTATCACACACTGGCTGATCGATGTATACCATGTGTCACACACTGGCTGATCGATGTATGCCGTGTGTCACACACTGGCTGATCGATGTATGCTGTGTGTCACACACTGGCTGACCGATGTATACCATGTGTCATCACACTGGCTGATCAATGTATACCATGTGTCACACACTGGCTGATTGATGTATACCGTGTGTCACACACTGGCTGATCGATGTATGCCGTGTCTCACACACTGCTGATCAATGTATACCGTGTGTCACACACTGGCTGATCAATGTATACCATGTGTCACACTCTGGCTGATGATGTATACCGTGTGTCACACACTGGCTGATCAATGTATACCGTGTGTCACACACTGGCTGATCAATGTAAACCGTGTGTCACACTCTGGCTGATCAATGTATACCATGTGTCACACACTGGCTGATCGATGTATACCATGTGTCACACACTGGCTGATTGATGTATACCGTGTGTCACACACTGACTGATTGATGTATATCATATGTCACACACTTGCTGATCGATGTATACCATGTGTCACACAAAACAGTTTTCTGCGACACAGCAGTCACCCTGAAAATTTAAAGCTCCAAACCACAGCACAGCACACACAATAAAGCATGCTGACTTGCAACAATTAAAAGCTGCCTGTCTTGTTTTCATACTCACAGTTCCACACAACACAGCACAGCATGGCACAACACAACACAACATCAACGAACAGTGAAACAGAACACAAAATGATAAAATCACAGTAGCTACTAAAATGTCCACTCCAACCTCTGATGTTCGCACACAGTTTGAGTCTTTGACCAACTACAAAGAACAGGACACCCACAAAACCTAACACAGCACACACACCATGAAGCGCACAACACAACACAGGGACCCCTCACCAGTTAGGTTGCAGTCTAGGGAGCACTCCCCGATGGACTCGTCCCCTGAGATGGTGCTGATGGTGGAGGCTTGCAGAAGGCGGATGGCCCGTGGGGGGACCACGTCCAGGGAGCTGGGAGGCTCTGCCTTCCCCGTTCTCCGGGCCTCCTCCCCTTCACTTGACACCATCCCCTCCCTCCTCTGGCTTTCTTCTTCATGACTAGACGAGTCCGGCGAATTGGGGGACTGCGCTTTGGCAGAGGGGCTCAGGGGGGAGGCAGCAGCACCAGCAGCATCGTAGGCATCAAAAGTAAACTCGTCATCCAGCGGGTGAGGCCGGTCCTTGTACTGTGCCTTGATGGCACGGTAGCGCTCCTCCAGCTTGGCGTCTGCGGCTGCAGTGCTGCTGCTGGCGCTGCTGACGGTGGAGCGCGGGGAGCGTTTCTCTTTGAATTCACGGTACACGTCTTTCTTACCAAGGTTGTTCTTCTCCATGGACTTGAGCTTGCGTTGGGTGGACTCGGGCATGGGCTTCCTCTCGCAGTCCGTGGCGTTATTCTTGTCCTGAGACACGTCACTGTCCTGACTGCCAGTGCTGGTGTTCAGTTCGCTCCCCGCTGGGGCAGCAGGTGCACTACTGATGGCTGCTGACACCTGGACTTGGAGTCCTTGCGAGGTCCGCCCATCAGCTTGAGGAAAGAGTTGCGAATCCTGCTGCGAGAGAAATGTCCCGAACTGGTTCCGGAACCTGAACTGGTGGTGGCGGCTGAGCTGCTGCTGCTGGTCTGAGTCGTGGGTGAGGGAGTCTCTGGGTCAGGGTGACCCCGGCTGTGGCGGGCAGGCTTTGGGAACTGCCCGCTCTGGACCCGTTGTTGCTGCGGTCTTTGCCACGCTTGCGTCCCAGGTGTGGAGAGATGCGCTTGAAGAAGTTCCCGATGGAAGTGCTGACGGAGCGCTTGGCAGGTGTTAGCTGGTTTGATGTTGCTGTGCAGCTGGCTCTGGACACAGCAGACACGGAACTGGACCTGGGCACAGGAGACAGACAGCACTGTCAGAAACTGACCAGTTCACAGTGAAATGAGACCAAAGCGACAACATCAGCAAGATTTTAGAGGACAGTACACAAAGTGGTCTGCTGTTGAGACTGTCGCCATTACCAGAGAAGGACAGAACACAGAGAAACCCTTGACACTGTCACCCGTTACCAGAGTTAACGACAGACCATTACCAGAGAAAGACAGAACACAAGGGACCCCCAGCCCCGGCACCAGCAATCCACAGGCAGCAGTCAATGTCAAGTCGTCAAGAGGCAACCCACGGAGAAGACACTGCACTGCTGCCGAGTCACTTCAGTGGTGTTCAGTGGCGCCTGTTCTGATCTAACATACGCAGGACACCACCTACTAAGCCCCCTACTGACGACAATAATTTAGCTTAGTCGCGGAGCCGGCGCGAGTGAGCTCTCCCTCCAGAGGGCGCCACCACGTCCGTCCAACGACAGCCCCCATGGACTCGCCGATACCGGTGACCCCGACGGAACCAAAACCAGGCCACAGACGTGGAAAGGGACATCGAAACTGAGGTCACCATGAGAGCAGGGCATGAAGGGCCACAGAATTTGAGACTTTTTTTTTTGCTGATCGATGAGAATGAGGATGATTATGATGATGCTATGGATTTCCATTTCGGTCTGAGACTACATGACAGGGCTGTACTCTACTACGCTTCCTTTCATAATATATCCCGGCGTCAACCAGGCCCAAGAGATACAGACACCTGCAGTGTTGGTCAGGAAATTTGAGCAACACTCTCAGAAACGCATCCATTAAGTGGATGAAACTCGACTGTGTGGTCCCAGTCTTCCCAACTGAGTCCGCAGCAAACTCAACTCTGGGTAGGAGCCGGTCATGGCAGAAAAACCCACATGACTTCTGTTAACACACCGTTCTCCATGACCTGTGTTCACTATACATCATTTGGGAGGCGATGGAAGCAACAGCCTAGGGCCGACTGCAATCAGAAAACCTGCTTGGTTTGCCTCTTATATATTTTCCACAAGTTAGTCCTGAGGGTGAAAGTTATTTTTCTTCCACTTTGGCACTGCACAGTTTCACACCACACTACAGATAAAGCAAACAGTCTTGGTGACATTCCCCCCCCCCCCCCCCCCCCCCCCCCCCCCCGAGGCATTTCTATACTTTTCTTTTTTGTGCTGTATCATTTTCTGTGCCACTTCAGTAACACTGCACCCATGCCACTCATTCCTGCCCTACCCCACCCCCTCCTGTCCACAGCCACAGCCTGGCCGCTCTGCTAAAGCCCTGGCACCAATCCTGGAGCATTCAAGTTAGGGGACCATGAGGAAACCCACCAAAGGAGGCACTGCACTGCTGCCCAGTCACTTTGCTGGTATTCAGTGGCGCCTGCTGTATCCAACATAAGCAGGACACCACCTACTGCTTAGCCAGTGTGCGTGTGAGCTCTCCCACCAGTGGGTATTATTACCTCCGTCCAACGTAAGTCCCCATAAACTTGCTGATCGCAATGATTCTAACAGAATCAAATCAAGGGCATGGATGTAGACAGATGATTAAAACTGAGGTCACCCATGAGAGTATGGCATGAGGAGCCAAAGAATTTGAGACTTTTTTTCATGCTGATCAGTGACGATGATGATGAATGCTATGGATTTCCATTCATTGATTCAGGTCTTAAACTGCATGCTGCTGGTCAGAAAATAAGAGCAGCGTTCCCAGATATGCACCCATCAAGTAGATGTGTGATCCAGTCATCCCAGTTGAGCATATATAGCAAACTCAACTCTGGATAGGACAGAAAACTCTCACAAATAAATGGCTCTGGTAGGAATTAAACTCATTACCTCCCAACCAAGAGTCTGCAACACTAACCACTTTGCAACTGTGGCCGGCATTTTTGCACAGTTTATCTTGTTGTTGCACAACAGATTTCCAATTGTTTTCTTGTTTGCTCTGCAGTCACAGTGAAATTTCCAAGGCAGTGAAATTTCTAAGTGTCTGACTGCTCTGCTGCATTGCAGTGCGTAAATCATACTTTAGCTGCAAAGATCAAGCATTCATATGCGGCCATAAGCTTTTTCTGCAAGCTAGCCTGGCTTCCCAATCGGAAAAAATAAATGCCTTGGTTCTTCGCACACAAGTCACTGGAGGAGATTATCACCACGCTATATTTTTTTTTTTTTTTTTTTTTCCATTTCCACACTCGCAGTGATCAGAGAGTGAGAATTTCACAGCTCTGAGATGAGTCAAGGTCCACACAGGTTGACAAATTCAAAACTCCAAACTTTTCCTTGCCGTTTTGTGAGATCTCCGTCACGGCAAAAAAAGCTGTACTCTAATACAGATTGTATTCTGTCATCAAAACGGCCGCTTCAGTGACTCCTATAACCGGCAAAATGTTAACTAATTTTTTTCAAACTGACTGCATGCGCCCCATGCCAAGCAGATGTGTGTATCGCATGCCTGTCCATGACTTAGCCTATAATTCTGTGATTTTCCAGTCCCCCAAAAATCACTTTTTCAAAATTCATGACTTTCCACCATTTCCGTGACCTGTATGCACCCAGTGCCAAGACCAGACCAAGACCACCAGTATCAATGTCACAGTTCAGTGACGGTCTTTGTACATCATCATATTGTGTCTGTGCCTGATCTCTTCCAAATCTTGCATACATATATAATACATATATGTTCGAATAAACAAACAAAAAAAATGTTATCACTCTGGCATACACACTGCAAACAACATGATCAGGAGATGGAGGTGGGGGGGGGGGGGGGGGCAGGAAATAACAGGAATGAAAAAGAGACAATGAGAGACAGACAGAGAGCAGAGATGAAACAGACAAGCAAACACTAACAGAAACCGTGAAAGCAACAAGTCCATGCACAACAGCTACTGAAAGGAAGCATCACTAACAAATCATCTTCATCAGCCTGCAGGGAGAGGCCATGAACTGAAGGTCTCACAAACAAATCACCCCAAATCAGCCTAAGGGAAAGCATCACTGTCACCCAAATAAACCCCATTCTACAAGACTTATTTCCCTTGGCTAATGCAGCGTAGTATTGATTTCCCTGACGCCCAGGAAAGAGATCTGTGTCCGTGGTCTGTGTTTGTAGGCAGGATGCCAGAAAGGGTCAGACAGTATGAGACTTTCTCCAGCGAGCTATACTCCTCTGCTAAACTTGTCTTTTTGTAAATCACCTTTCAACACACACACACACTTTCATTGGTTTCTTTCCCAAACAGAATGTCATGGTCAGGACAACATGCCCTGGTTTGTCTGTCTGTTTTGTTGTTGTTGTTGTTGTTGTTGACAACACACTTTCACTGACTTCTTTCCCAAAGCGGATGTCATGGATAGGACTCGTTATTTTTCTGTTGTTGCAACATTTTCTTTTCAATCTTTCTTTTTCACAACCTTTTTACACTTACTGAAAAGAGCATGAAAACATGTTGTTAACAGATACCCAGAAAGTGTGAAGGACAGAGGAGGGAGAGAAGTGAGAAACAGTAAGAGACCCCAAAAAAACCCATCCAAACAATGGAATTTGTTCTTGAACCCAAAGTGAGTTGCACAGCCTGCAAGACCCAGACGGACACACAACACACACAGCCACAGCTAACATCAACTTGATCAAAAAAAAAAAAAAAAAAAAAACATGAGTTCCCTGACCTCTGTTGAGCAAGCATGCCGCCATTCTCCTCCCGACTATCGGAGATGGGTGATGTCGGGGTCGTCTCCTCCAGACCAGCGTCCACCAGGGCGCGCACCTCGCTGCTGTAGTGGTCACTGATAGCTTGGCTGTAGGTGAAGGTGCGGTCGTGCTGATAATCCCGAGAGATGCTGTCACCCAGCGACTTGGGCCCGCCAGACTGCCCACTGTCCCCTGACTGTGGGGGTGGGGAGCCGTTGGGAGCATTCTCTTTGTCGTTGACACCCACCTGAGCAGTGCGACCACTGACAACAGGCTGAGGAGGAGAGGTGGCGGCTTGGGTCAACGGGTGTTGCTGGTGATGGTGGTGATGGTGGTGACCAGGTGGGGGGTATTTGTGTGAGTTCTGCGACTCCTTCAGAATCCCGTGCGGGGTGGTGGGAGAGGCACTGTCCACGACCTGCTCTTTCTGGGACCAGTCCATCTTGATGATCTGATCTGAAAGGTCGCGCAGCTGGGTGGAATAGTCCAGGCCCGAGTCTTTGGACATGTGTGGTTGGAGGTGTGCAGCGAGGTGGGGGACCTGCTGTACGATGAGGGGCTGGACTCGTAGTCTCGGCTAGACAGCTCCGTGAACATACTGTCGTCGGCGTCAGAGTGGGATGCCCACTCTCTCACTGCGACTGCTCTGCACACTACGCAGGCTGGATGACCGGTTGCTCAGGGGAGCGGCTCCTGTCGGAGCCCACTCTCTCAGGCGCTCTGCCACTACGAGTGCTTGGCCGGAGGGAGCGGCTCCTGCGATAGGGCTGGGGGATACGGTATGGCTGGGGGATACCCACGTCAAGCTCGCTGTGGGCTGCCTTCAGGCGCGGGACGGTCAGCGCAGCGCCGACGCGTCAGTCGGTCGGCCACCACGGCGTCCCGATGACGGCGACCGCTGTCCCAGCACAGACACGGCCCCCCAGGGTGTCCATGGCTGGCTGGGAACGGAGGGGAGGGGGAGAGAGCACAGCAAGGCAAGGAAACACTCAGGGAGCAGCAATCTTCAGAGCGTGCCTCCTGGCCTAGAGGCTGTGGATTGAGGAAGGTCTTATGACGGTGTGGTGGTATGGGCAGCAGCAGCAGCAGCAGCAGCAAAAGAGGCTGTCAGCATCCTGGTGTCTGCAAACAGATAACAAAACAACACAGGCTATTAGAACCCGCTGCCGATCAATACCCGTATATCATCCCCATTGACCCCATTTTTCACTGCTGCCTCCACTACCAGCACCCCTCCTCACTCAGCCCCCCCCCTCCCCCCCCCCCCCCCCACCCCCCCCACACACACACCACTTAAACCAAATCACTCCTGACCATGTTCTAGATTTTTAAAAAATTGCGGGGTGGGATATGGAGAGATCAATGAAATCATATCAAATAAAAGACTGCTTTAAGCTGAACTGGTTTTATGAATAAAAAGTGGTTTCCCTTTTGTCTGTTCTGTATCGTTTCTCATCTGATCTGCTCAGCTTCTTTCCTTCTCTTCACTGCGCACAATCATGCATACACTCACACCACAATTGTTACTGGCACATGTTTCTCACACAGACTTTCCAATCTTATAAGGAAAACAGATTAAATGGCAGACTGACAGGTTACATGATCACACAGACACATGTAAACATTTTACACACCTACACCTTCATCCCCCCAAAAGTGTCTGTCTGACGACTGATTTCCCCATATCCAATTTAAAATCCAGTTTACTGGTCTGGTGAAGCTCCAGTTCTGGACAGA
This sequence comes from Conus betulinus, assembly GCA_016801955.1. NCBI lineage: Eukaryota > Metazoa > Mollusca > Gastropoda > Neogastropoda > Conidae > Conus > Conus betulinus. Next base: position 634,829 of record JADBJO010000326.1, on the reverse strand, counting down.
TACTATCATTTAATGATGACATTCCACCTCACCACACTCTCTGCATAGCAGAATTTAGCATTTAAGAGTTGGTGTAGTATTTGTGTGTGTGTGTGTGTGTGTGTGTGTGTGTGTGTGTGTGTGCTCGCATGGATCCACGCATGTATGCTATCTGTGACTGCAAAAATTTGAGTGTGAATATGTGATTGTGTGTGTACATGTGTGTTCATGTGAGTGTAGCATGTGCATGCAAGTGTACATGCCTGTGTTAGCGTGTGTGCATGAGTGTGTGTGCATGTGTGTGTGTGTGCATGTAAGCCTGTCAGCATAATTTGATGAAAAGCAACCAGCAAATGTTCATTTGAGGTTCCACAGTTGTTCACTCTCTCATCAACAGTTTAGTCAACTGAGGTCTACTGGCTGCAAAATAGATGTACAGCATGTGGGGGGGGGGGGGGGGGGAAAAAAACACTGGACATCAAATAAGACACTTATCAAGCCATGAGTCAACACGCCTCTGCAGTGGGTAATGATCCATGTTGGCTCAGCAGTTCATACATCATGCAAGCTCATCAACAAACATGAGAATCAGCACGTGCACAAGATCCACATCTCTGTTGACACTGGCAAGTTGCCCTTCTCCCCTGGCACAAGCAAGATGTGTACATGCAGATTACCCCCCCCCCCCCCCCCCCCCCCTCCGTTTAGGCCAGTGGAGCAGCAGGGAACAGATTGGGGGCAGGACGGTGGGCTTGGCTCCTGGAGGAACGCTAGTTTTTCAGCTTCAGTTCTGCTCCATGATCAACTTCCTATGTCTTGTCTACCTCCCATTGCCCCCACCCCCCCCCCCACCACCCACCCCCCACCCAAAACCAACCTTCCTTCCCCTTGTCCTTTTTTCTTTCTTAAACTTATTTTTAGGGTGTGATTAGATTACTGTAACAATTCTCTTTATGTTTTTTTTTTTTCATATGATTTACACACTGTTTGTTTACTTAACTTTAATAGTACATGCAATCAAAAACATAAAATACCAGTGACTAATCAAGGAAGACCTGATAATGTTAGGAACAGAAAAAAAAAAAAATAAAGGTTTTAGAACAAGATAAATCTACCTTTTTTTTTTTTTTTTGTGGATGCACCACATAAAATTTCAAAGTGTGTGTTTTTCTTTTTTTTCATCATTAATTTTTTCTTTTTTTAAATCCTCGTGACTTGCACTGGGGCTCGTTCTTCACTCCCTTAGCTCAGGTCAGAGGTGACGGCAGGTCATTTCTTGGTTCGAATGAGTTGGGTGTCCACAGCCATCCATCATGCCTCCACCACTGTGATGGATGTCCACGGCGCTGTCTGTCGCCGTCCCTACAGGGAGAGAGGCCGCACAGTTTCCTGCTGGAGATGGGGGAAGGAAGCCTGTCCTCTTCATCACCTCATGACAGCCCTTCAGTGTGGTGGTCAAGGTTGGGGGGGGGGGGGGGGGGGATTCAGGGACGATGGCCCCAGGTACCAGGCCACAAATTGATATGTCCAAGGTGTGTGTAATGTCTAGTGTGAGGACGTATCTGTCTATTCATAGATTTAGCCACAACAACACATCTCTATCGATTTATCTATCTATCTATCTATCTATCTATCTATCTATCTATCTATCGAGAGAGAGAGAGAGAGAGAGAGGGAGGAGAGAGAGAGGGAGGGAGGGAAGAGCCAGCCAGACAGGGACAGCGAAAGATTTATATATAGATATCCACACACAAGTAAAACCAGTTTCTTCCTACTAAACATATATATATTTTTTGTGTGAAAGATGATACCCCCTCCCCTCCCACTTCACCTTCTTCCTTCCCATCCCCCACCCCCCCCCCCCCTCTCCAAAATGCACATCACGGTATATCCTACGCTATTCTGATCAGACAGACTGAAATGAGTGATGGGACAGGTGAGCGCCAAGAACTGAAGTCTGTTAGGAAGCTCATGTGCATGGGGTGATTCATGTGAGTAATGTCACTGCCACTGATCTTTTAAAACAAATGAAATGATTGGATGCGTTTGTTCTGTGAGAGCTCCCCTCTTTGCTGCTTTCATTCTGATTAAGCCTCAGAACTCTATCATGGAGTATACAGCATTTTGGGGGGCATATTCTGAATTGTAGCAAGCAACCACATGCACCGCAGGTGATATGGCTGACATAAATACATAAATAACATCCCACAGATTGGAGGGGTTGGAGGGGGGGGGGGGGGGGGGGGGGGGGGGGGGGGGAGTGGACTTGTCTCAGTCTGAAACAACGGGAGTGGTCTGCAGAAGATTTACTGCAGAGAGAGAGAGAGAGAGAGACAGAGAGAGAGAGAGA
>JADBJO010000326.1:627500-630000 GCA_016801955.1 Conus betulinus | reverse complement strand
CGGCTGAATCACATTCATCATTAAGTTGGCATCAGACTTTGGGACGGCACGAATGACGCACAGAAACCTCCACCCCCTCTCGGGGGACGCCGCCGCTTGTCAGCACACAATTAGGTTTCCTTTCAGACCCTCCTGCCCTTGGGGTAGGTAGCATGGGTCTTGTTTGGACTGCTTACAGATTTGTCCACAGAAAGAAGCTGAATCGGACGGAGACGACGATGGGTAACGTGTCTTTTATTTTTTGTGGTTAGATAATCATCATCTTGTTTCGTTTTTCTTTTTTCTTGGCTTTTTTGTTTTGTTTTTTTTTTTTTTTTTTTTTTTTTTTTTTTGTTTTTTTCGTTTTTCGTAAATTTAATACATTATCTCTCTCTCTCTCTCTCTCTCTCTCTCTCTCAAACACACACACATGCATGCACGCGCATGCGCGCACGCGCACACAGACACACACAGACAGAAGGACAATCTATGTGTCTGCTGCTATCGATTATCTCCTCTCCTTGCCTCTCCGGGACGCGATGTGAAGGTGGTGGTGGTGATAGGTAGGGGTGGAGGGATATATGTGCGCGCGCACACACACACAGACAGACAGACACAAACACACACACAGATAGCGAGAGAGAAGAAGAAGAAGGAGGAGGAGGAGGAGGAGGCGGAGGGGGAAGAGGAGGAGGAGGAACGTCAGGTTACGACTTCGTTGAATACTGCAAGCCTGGTGATTGGTTTGATACCAACAAGACCGTTCACCTGTCCATGTATAATTTTCTCACAGACCCCACCCTCCCCTCCTCTTCTCGCCATTCCTCACACTGTCTCCTGTTGCTATGCCAACCGGAGACCCCCAACCACCACCCCTCCCCACCCCTCACCGCCTCGAGTTTTCCTCTACCACCTCCCTCTCCTCACCGCAACTCATTCCTTCACCAGGCTATCATTCCTCCATATCTTTTTTCAGTCTCTACTATGCACTCGCGCGTGTATTGTGTTCACTGTCTGTTCCTCTCTCTCTCTGTGTCTGTCTGTCTGTCTGTGTGTATGTGTGTGTGTGTGTGTGTGTGTGTGTGTGAGAGAGAGAGAGAGAGAGAGAGAGAGAGAGAGAGAGAGAGAGAGAGAGAGAGAGAGAGAGAGAGAGAGAACAAAAGTACAAAATGGCGCCTCTATCAATAGTTGCAACTGACTCGTTGCTGAGACCAGCTTTTCTCTCTCTCTCTCTCTCTCTCTCTCTCTCTCCCCCCCCCCCCCCCCCCCCCCCCCCCAGTTCTTCCTCGTCTCCAACCTTTGCTGATTGAATAATTAAAGCTCCAGCAAGCGTTTATTTGTCCGACCAGCTTGTCGCGCGTTTGCAAGGTGTGTGTATGTGGTGTGTGAGTGTGTGTGTGTGTGTGTGTGTGTGTGGGTGTGAGTGAGTGGGTGAGAGAGAGAGTGTGTGTATGGTGGTGGTCGGGAAGGGGGTGTTCACGACTGTGCATATTTGAGTGTGCATTAATGCTGAATGCTGGGGTGAGCATACATACAGGAGCAGAGTTCAACCGACTAATCAATCCGTCTGACAAAAACAACCAACAATTAAACAAGAGAAGCGAAAACAAAAACAAAAAAAGAAAAGGACCGGTCGACCCATGCAAGCAATGAGTCATTTTCAAGTTACATTTCTATTTGCGTGCTTTTGTCGCACAATACGTAATACTCACGCTAGAGTATTGTTGCAAACAGTAACACCATCGCCATCTCTCTCTCTCTATGTCTCTCTCTCTCTCTCTCTCTCTCACACACACACACACACAGTGCGGGGGGGGGGAGTCATCCAGAAGGCATCACTGACCAAAAAAAAAAAAAAAAAAAAAAAAAAAGCACCACTTACAAAGACCCCACACAGATTTAGAAAAAAAAAAAAAAAAAAAAATTCCGTGCTTCATTTTCCGAATCAATGCGCCAATTGATGCGTGCCCCGACAGTGAACCCTGCAGGTGTGCGTGCACAACAGGGCTAGTACAGGCTCTTGTTCGAAGACGCTGAGCGTGCACATAGTTCGCACTGCTAAATGCCACTAGATCTACGCCATTTCCTACATAATCTGTCCACAAGGCCTGTCCAGATACCCCACCCCAGATACCCCACCCCCACTCCCCACCAAACAAACACACACACACACACACACACACACACACACACACACACACACACACACACACACACAAGCAAGCAAACAAACAAAGACCAGAAAAAAAAGGGACACTACTAGGTCCACATCTCAATCCCCACTGCGATACAAACATTTTGCCATTCAAGTGCTGCTTCAGTGAGATCCACCAAAACGATGACCACGAGGGTCACCAGGCGCACACATAACCCCCACCACAAACCCCATCCAAATATCAAATGTCCAATATCATCCATCGTCCATCCCCTTCTTGAAATTATATATATATATATATATATATATATATATATATATATATATATATATATATATATATATATATCATCCACGTTGCCCGTT
>JADBJO010000326.1:620000-625000 GCA_016801955.1 Conus betulinus | reverse complement strand
CGTGTTCTAATAATAACGTGCTGTCTAGTGCGATGTTAAGCCCCACCCTTTTGTTTTGCTGGTAGCCACATCAGAGATAAGGAGTACCAGAGACACATATGAAACAAAAAATGACGACTGCAACATAGCCAAAACTGTCGTACTACATAGAATCAGTCGCCACAGTCTCCCTAAGACTTACTCTTCCTCCGAGTGCACACTGATGCACATCAGTGAATGGACAGAAAGCAGAGAAAGGGAGGGTTAAATGTACGTGTACGTGTACGCACGCACACGCGCACTTGCTGTGTGTGTGTGTGTGGGGGTGGGGGGGGGGGTGTGTGTGTGTCTCCTCAGTAAGCCAGAACAGTCTATGACAACACAATCAGAAACGGTGACAAGCAGGCCTCCAGGTGTGCGTACGTAAGCGCGCACCGGCGTATAAAAGTGCGCGCTGCGGCGGCAAGCACGCGCCTCTGTGCGAACAGCGTGCAGGCACACGCACGAACGTATGCGCACCTACAAGTGTGCATCTAACCAGTCAAAACTCGATAACAGAGAGAGAGAGAGAGAGAGAGAGAGGAGAGAGAGAGAGAGAGAGAGAGAGAGAGAGCAGTAAACAAACAAAAAGTGGTATGTATACATTCAGTGCTATATGAACCTCTTGAGAGTAGAGCAACATAAAAACCGACCCTAGTAGAAACTCGTACATTTTGCCCATTTACGAAAGAGATCGCAAGGACTCGTGATCTGTTAGAGTAGTCATTGTCGCCGACGAAACCAGGGGAGAAAAAAAAAAAAAAAAAAGAAAAAAAAAAAAAGGAAACACAACAACAGCAACAAAAGCAAGTGTTCGCCAGGCACGGTGACGATGGTGGTGTTGCTAACCGTGCGAGCCTGGAAATATTTACGCCACGGACGTCAGCAACGGAAAATAACTGACATCGCCAGCAACCAACCGGCTATGGCAGCAAGTGTGGAGGGCAAGAATGCGGGCGAGAGAGACAACACAGCACGAGCGAGCGCGCGTGTGTATGCATGCATGCACACGCGCACACGCACGCACATGTACATACGCAGAGAGAGAGAGAGGGGGGGAGAGAGAGGGAGGGAGGGAGGGAGAGGCGCCGGGCACAGGATTAAAAACAATAGAGTGGCAAAGAGAAATGGGAGGTGGCGCCATTTCTACGACAATACTTGCCCTTCTCGTTAGGAAGAGCAATCCGAATTCGAGAGTGAGAGAAAAGGTGGAGATGGAAGGGGGACGGGGGGGGCGGGGGGGGGGGGGGATTGGCGTGTGTGTGTGTGTGTGTGTGTATGTGTGTGTGTGTGTGTGTGTGAAGAGAGAGAGAGAGAGAGAGAGACAGAGAGAGAGAGTGCGTGTGTGTGTGGGTGTGTGTGTGTGTGCGCGAGAGAGAGAGAGAGAGAGAGAGAGAGAGAGAGAGAGAGAGAGCCAAGGCAGCGCAATGCATTACAATACACCCCCAGTCTAGCCGCCTATGCTCTCTGTACTGTTCAGATGCCCTCTACTCATCATGCATGAGAGCAATCTCACGGCCGGACCCCCCCCTCCTCCCCCCCCCTCCCCCCCAGCAAGTTAGCTCGGGCGGCAGGCGCACGTGACCAGAGAACAGACCCTCATTGATAAGGAAGAAGCAAGCACAAGCCACACGGCCGCATCTTCTCCAGAGCCACGTGTGTGCCTGCGAATGGCGCCAAGACCCAACAGGAATCCAGGGAAACATCAAAGCTGCTCTTTTCCCCTTGCTTCGTTAAGTACGGCCGTTCTCTCTCTCTCTCTCTCTCTCTCTCTCCTCTCTCTCTCTCTGTGTGTGTGGTGTGTGTGTTTGTGTGTGTGTGTGTGTGTGTGTGTTGTGTGTGAATGAGCAACGAACATGACTAGTTCTGATGTTGGGCCGTCGGCGGATCCGAACTCGCTACGTCCGACAGCGAAACCGCTGCTCTAAACCACTGAGCCTATCCTCTTTCCTCCCGCACCCCCCTCCCTCTTCAGAAACCCGCCGACTTTTCTCTCCCCTCTCTCTGCTCTCTCTCTCTCTCCCGTCCCTCCCTCCTCCCCCTCTCCGGCCGCCCCTCATCGTCACGTCAGCCTCCCTCCTCTCTCTCTCCCTTCTTCTCTCTCTCTCCTCATCCCGGCGGCTCTCTCCACTCTCTCTCTCTACCACTGAAACAACACGACAAGCCTAACACCCGCTCCCATTCACGCTCCCCCAAAGCAGCCCTCGCCCCTCCGAATTGCCGAGCATAAAGGTCGGTACTCTCTCTCTCTCTCTCTCTCTCTCTCTCTCTTAGTCTAGAGACTTGAGAACAGTGCTCTAACGATAATGTCAATGGGGAGGACTTTACTACTCTAAATACTTTAGAAGACGAAGGCAAATCAGTATAAAATCAGGGCGGCACATAAAAACAAACCATTTCCTCACTGACCTCTCGCTCCCACAGACAAGGCACTTCGTTCCGATTATCTGTGGATAATATACACGGAAAGAAGCTGAATGAATTGGAAACTTAAAAGAAAAAAAAAAAGACCAACACTTCATCCATGTTTTTACAGAGAGAGAGAGAGAGAGAGAGAGGGAGAATTGGAAAAATATATTTTGACATCAGTATGCCTGTTTGCTTATCATTGGTATAGAAGAACTGTTATCATTTTCATAAACTTTAGTCTGGCGGGAACCCTGCAAAATATGTATAAAAGTTTACACATTTCTCTCCCCCATTTGTATTCTTAGGGACTGATCACTTCAAAATGTGCATATGCTTTTCACACACACACACACACACACACACACACACACACACACTCACTCACTAAAGAACCCCGACCCCGCACAAAATAGGGTGTGTGTGGGGGGGTGCGGTGGAGGGGGGGGGGGGGGGGGGGGGGTGGGGGGAAAGCGAACTGGCAAGCCGACGTTGAACAGGATACTTCACTTCAATTCAACTCTGTATAGTCTGCTGCTGTGACACCCACGTGCATAATGCCCTTCTCTCTGTCGTTTATATAGACATGTAATTCAAATGTATTCACAGTTTCATTTTGTGTGAACCCTGAAAAAAAAAACAGACAAACGCCACCATAGCCACTTCTGAGTGTTACGCTTGCAAAGTTAAATACAAAAACGGCAAAAAAGGGAAAACATCTGCACCATTTTACTGAACAGAATGTGTTTTCATAACCCCTGCCCATTCATTGAGATGTTTAGCTCCCAACAGGTGTGGCAAACGTCTGTTTCCCTCCTCATCCACACCACACACACACACACAGTCTCTTTTGCCCCCCCCCCCCCCTCTCTCTCTCTCTCTCTCTCTCTCTCTCACGCGCGCTCTTCTCGCGGTCCCTGCCACCAGCCACTCAAATACCGAGGTAGGGTGGGGATGAGAAGTGAAGTGAAGTGGCGGGGGGGGGGGGGGGGGGGGGGGGGGGGGGTTGCATACGGGGGCGGGAAAGAGTGGGGTAGGGTGGGTGTGGGTGTACGTCTGTGCGCGTGCTTAAAAAAAACAGGGGCACAGAGACAGATTGGTCTACTGCAGATCTAGATCTAGTAGTCTAGGAGTTAGAGACTAGCACTGGAAACCAATGCGAAGAGTCGTGTGTGTGTGTGGTGTGTGTGTGTGTGTGTGTGTGTGTGTGTGTGTGTGTGTGTGCGTGTGCGTGCGCGCGCGTGCGTGCGTACGCGCGCGCGCGTGTGTGTGTGTGTATCTGTATGCGTGTGGGTGTGGGTGTGCGCGCGCGCGAGTGAGTGTGTGTGTGTGTGTGTGTGTGTGTGTGTGTGTGTGTGTGTGTGTGTGTGTGTGTGTGTGTGCCCCCACGCACGTGGTGGGAGGTAATGTGTGTGTCGACGGACTGGCCCCACTCGCACTCTCTAATCAAGGTGCGAGTCAGAGACAGATGGGTGATGGAGTGCCAGACAGCGCCTCCCTCCTCCCCTCCCCTCCCCTCCTACTCTCTCATTAGAGCCCCCGCACACCTCATCTTTCTCTGTGTATCTTCCCCTCTCTTTGGAATCCCCCCTCTCCTCCCCCCCCCCACCCCCCTTCCCTCACTGCCTTTCGCTTACTTCCCCCTCCCCCCCCCCTCTTCCATCTCTTAAACGATGTGGTAAGTCAGATTAGGCTAGTACCAGGCGTCTTTTTCATACTGTACTCTTTCTTTCCCTCCCTCCCTCCTTCTTTCCTTGCGTGCGTGCGTGCGTGCGTGCGTGCGTGCGTGTGTGTGTGTGTGTGTGTGTGTGTGTGTGTGGTGTGTGTGTGTGTGTGTGTGTGTGTGATGAGTGAGTGAGTGAGTATGAGTGAGCGAGAGAGTGTGTGTGTTTGAATGTGCGTATGTGTGTATGTGTGAAAGAGATGGGGGGGGGGGGGGGGGGGGGGGGGGGGTAGGGGGGAGAGTGAGTGAGAGAGAGAGAGAGGGGGGGGGGGGAGGCAGTCTACGAAACAACGTGACCTCAAATAATACCAGCGTTGTCTTTCAGCTGCAGATACACTCTCTGTCTCTCTCTCCACGTGTGTGTGTGTGTGTGTGTGTGTGTGTGTGTGTGTGTGTGGTGTGTGTGTGTGTGTGTGTGTGTGTGTGTGCGCGCGCGCGCGCGCGAGAGAGAGAGAGAGAGAGAGAGAGAGAGAGAGAGAGAGAGTGTGTGTGTGTGTGTGTGTGTGGTGTGTGTGTGCGCGCGCGCGCGCGCCTGTGTGTGTATGTAACATAGGCTATAAACAACTTGAAATAGTACCAGCGTTGTCTTCCATTCCACAGAACCCCTCTCTCTCTCTCTCTCTGTCCTCTCTCTCTCTCATATTTATAACTGTTCTGGAAGTCGGTGATAAGGTAGAAACACTAGCCTCTTCTTGGCTACCGGGAATCTCCATAGATGCGACGAGCCACGTCAAATACCTTGTCCTCTGTTTCATCCCTGAACAGTCTCTTTCTGCTTTCCTCACCCCACATCCTCCACGCATGCACGCGTCCCAAACCGCACACCACAAAGATTCACCATTGTGCTAGGTAA
>JADBJO010000326.1:602500-615000 GCA_016801955.1 Conus betulinus | reverse complement strand
GGAACCTCGCTTTACCAGTCTCACTGGAAAGGCTTTATGGAAAATGGAGTCAGAACCATGTGTTAACTCCGAGGGGAAAAATCCCACCCCTGTACTGAAACGGCCCGGCGGAGATTCGAACCCGCAACCACACGATCACCAAGATTACGAGTCCAGCGCTTCGCCACTGAGCTACTCCGGCCCCCTAAATGTAAGTATAGATAGATATAAGTTTACTTCACACAAAGCTTCTGCAGTTTCTACTGTAAGGTAATCCTGCTGACTGACAAAGACGCTGGTGTAAACGTTAATACTTTGGGGAAGGTAATGAACAACACAACGTGTTCCACTGGACGGTTTTCCGAATGAGTGAGAGTTCGAGCGTGCAGTCTGACGCTCAAACGTGTAATGGAACTCAAATGTGTTGGTTTGAACAGGATTTAAGAGAGTTTGTACAAGCTGACGATAAAACATTGTATGCTTTTTGAATGGACTGATGCGTCATCGCTCTGCCTCCGTGTGTGTGTGTGTGTGTGTGTGTGTGTGTGTGTGTGTGTGTGTGTGTGTGTGTGTGTGTGTGTGTGTGTGTGTGTGTGTGCGTGCGCGCGCGCGCGTGCAAGAGAGAGAGACCTTCCGTGGCGCCAGTCAGGATCAAAGTAAAGGCCAAGGATCTGTTCCACCTTGGCAGAGGTCTGGGCACTCCCTAATGCCCTTCTAGCCTTCAAGTCACATTTTCCGACAGTCTGGGGGTTTGAGACCCAACCGAACGCCTTGCACTACCTGGGGGCATGTCCACGTGACCTGTTGACATCTGGACCTTGTCCTCCCTAACGGCGATGCTCATCTTTGTTGACCTCTCTCCGCAGCGCATCACACACCCACCCGCTTCCCTCCCCTTCCCTCCCCTCCCTCCCCGTCAACTTTTTCTTCCACATCCTCATACCGTCGAACAGATCTCTCCCACGATCGCAGATCAGAACAGGATGATAGGACAACGTACGTGAGTGTGTGTGTGTGTGTGTGTGTGTGTGTGTGTGTGTGTGTGTGTGGTGTGTGTGTGTGGAGTGCGCGCCTGCGCGAGGATGGAGGGGTGGGAGCTGTGCATGGAGTGAACTATGGGAGGGGAGAACCATCTCTGAAGGTTAAAAAAAAATAAATAAATAAATAAATAAAAGAAGAAGAAAAGTAACAACAACAACAACAACAACAAAAAAGACAAACGCCGATTCAGCCATCAACTAAAATGGGAGTCGCAAGCAACCGAACACCCCCGTCCCTATGGTCATAGGAACGTCCAACGATCCTAAGACTCTCGAAGACCAGCTATTTCCAAAGCCAACAGACACCCCATCTCTCCACCCTATGTCTTCCCTCCCTCTCTCACTCCAACTCCTATTGAGACAAAATCATCCCTTCTCATCGACCCCGTCTCAGGTCCGATCCTCGTTTCACGAGATCTTGTCGGATCCACTTTTGGGGAACGACCCCAATGGCCGAACTGAACCCCCCAAACCCCCCCCCTCCCCCCCCCCCCCCCCCCCCCCCCCCCCCCCCCCCCCCCTCTCAGGTCGATTCTCGTTTCACGAGATCTTGTCGGTCCACTTTCCCCCCGACAATGGCTTCGACATTGAGGCGTAATGGCGTCCAGCCCTCCCCCCCCCCCCCCCCCCCTCCCCCCCCCTCACACACACACGCGCGCGCGTACGCGCACGTTGGCAAACAACGAATCGATAAAGTGATCAACGTTTTCCCCCGCTGTCTCTAAAGCAAAAATCGACCCAAAACGCAAGCTTGGTCGCCTGTATAATTGTGAGCTATTGTTTTGTGGTGCATTCTGTCGCGTTGTCTTGTTTCATTTGTCCTTCGCGCTGACGTGTTGGTTACGGGTCGCGCGCGCGTGTGCGTGTATGTTTCCGTGTGTCCCTGTGAGCACATGTGGTCTCTCTCTTTTCCACGCGCGCGCGCGCCTGTGTGGTGTGTGTGTGTGTGTGTGTGTGTGTTGTGTGGTGTGTGGTGTGTGTGTGTGTGTGTGTGTGTGTGTGTGTTGTGTGCACGCGCGCATGTTAAGTGTCTATGAGAGAGAGCGAGAGCGAGAGAGCGAGAGAGAGAGAAAGAGAGAGAGAGAGAGAGAGAGAGAGAGAGAGAGTGCGCGCGCGCGTGTGTAAGTGTGTGTCTGTGTGTGTGTGTTTGGATGCCTGAGAGTGGTATATTGCGCGCGTTTCGCGTGTGTATGTGTGTGAGTGTGTGTTCGCGTGCGCGCGTGTGTATGTGCACGCGCGTATATATATATACGTGTATATTGTATATATATGTGTGTGTGGCGTGTGTGTGTGTGTGTGTGCGCGCGCGCGCGCACGCGCGTACGAGTGTGTCCCGAGTGGTTTTTTTTTTTTTTTTTCAGCCGGACAAAAGGCTGTGATGTCACGGCCGCGCACCGATTGTAAAGGTCTAGGTTACATGCACCACCTGTCTGTGCCTGCTGGATCTCACTTCGCCTTACCTTCCCACCTGTTGTCAGGCTGGCGTTGCAGACAGACAGACACCGTGACTCATCCGCGTGAACCTGCCACCCTCCCCCATCTGCTCTTTTCCCCCCTTCATACCCCAACACGTATGCTCAGTCGCCGATGTCAGGCACGCACGCACGCACGCACGCGCACACAACACACACACGCGCGCGCAGAAGCGCGCGCACACACACACACACACACACACCTGGCACATACACACACAGACATGCGCACGGTTTGACTCGTGCCAAAACTAAAAACTAACAGAGAGAGAGAGAGATAGAGAGAGAGAGAGAGAGAGAGAGAGAGAGGAGAGAGAACTACCGACCTTTTCATCCCCCCCCCCCCCCCCCCCCCCCCCCCCATCACCCCAATCCCTTTCAAATGTAATGGTACAAACATTTCCATACCCAGTCTTTGAAATACTATTGATACCCATATTTTCTTCTTCTTCTTCTTTTTTTCTCTCTCTCTCTTCTCTCTCTCTCTAAATATTAAATATCAAAAAAAAAAAAAAAAAAAAAAAATTTGATAGAAATGTACATTTTGTACTCTACTGCTTTATTTGTTTACTCATACTTGCTCTTTTTTTGGGGGGGGGGACATTTCCTAGGGAGAAAAGGAGTTGGGAGGGGCGGGTACGGCTTCTACACACCCTCACTAGGATAAATACATACAACACAGCACACGTCATCCGCAGTGTGCTGCTACAGTTCACAACACCGCCATTTATAAGCTATTTTCTTTCCCCCGTTCACACACAACTCATGTTTACCGAATACGAGAAACCCATCACCTGCCGCGATCAACTCGCGACGAAATTTCTCTCTAACCAGGTGATATCACCCATGTTTTTGTTTTTTTTTTTTTTTTTTTTTTTTACACTCATGTTTGGAGGTCACCCCCAAATAGGTAGCCACCTATAAGCGCTTAAACCTTTACCCCCCCCCCAAACCCCCCCCCACCCCCCCCCCCCCCTTTACCACCCCAAAAACCACTCATGGGTTGTGAGGTCACCCCCACGAGCCACCTATAGCGCTAAAAAAAAAAAAAAAAAAAAAAAAAAAAACCGGCTTGAAAAACGCAGGGAGTTTTCGTTTAATCCAAGGCACGGATGGACTAGCAAGACCCCTAAGGCCACTCCTCCAGTCCATTCTCGGAACTTGTGAACACTAGCAAGAAAGAAGGGAGGGTACCATAGTTCTGTCAAGTTAAACCCACATCATTCAGTTGACTGCTGTTTGTTTCGTCTGTTTTTTTTTCGTTTTGTGTTGATTTTTTTTTTCTTTTTTTTCACATTTCGAGCGAATCCTCTTGCCCGTGAGCGCCGACTGTATGGAAAATGAACAGCAGACATTCGGACCTCAAACACGTGAAGCTAGAGAAGGATCTAGTGCAAAGAGATCGTTGGATTAAGACAATCATGTGGAACAGTGATCTCCGAAGGATAACTCCCCACCCTCATCCCCCCCATCCCCCCCCCCCCCCCCCCCCCCCCCCTCATTTGTCAGACATCTCTGCCCTTCCCGGTCCTCTCAGTAAATGTGAAGAGAGAGGAGAGATGAGGAGAGAGAGGGGAGCGAGAGAGAGCGGGAGCCAACATGCGACGGGCATCACGCACGACGCATGGTTGGCGTATACATCACCACAAACGCAGGAGGAGAGAGGGGAAGAGGAGAGATGAGAGAGACGGAGAGGAGAGGAGGACAGAAAGACAGACGTCTAAACAGAGAGAGAGAGGAGACAGAGGATGAGAGAGAGAAGGTGAGGAGACGAGAGGGCGAGAGGCAGAAGAGAGGGTAAGAAGAGGAGGGAGAGTAGAGAGAGAGAGGAGCGGAGAGAGAGAAGAGAGAGAGAGCAGTAGAAGTAAAGGGATGTTAGGAGAGAGAGGAGAGAGAGAGGAGAGGAGTACAGAGAGAGAGAGAGAGAGAGAGGAGAAGTTATATAAGTAGAGAGGAGGAGGAGGAAAGAGGAGAGAGTAGATGCAGTTGAGAGGAGAGTAGAGTTAGTTATGGGAGCTGTTTTTAGAGCGCTTGCAGTCAGTATTGTGTTCAGTAAGCTGTCTAAGAAGCATGCCAAACCAGAGCAAACTCCATGCAAGAGCCAATATCCTCATTCATATGCGCTTGTGCGTGTCGTCTGTCCACCATCAACACTCATCAAACCTTTTCACAACTCACTGGCGGATTGATTGACTTGATCGATTGCACCGAACGAGAAAGATGCGAGAGAGCGAGAGAGAGAGCGAGAGAGAGAAGAGGAGAGGAGAAGAGGAGAGGGACATGGATGAGAGACGAGAGAGAGAGAGCGAAAGAGAGTTTGGGATGGGGGGCGAGAGAGGTGGCGAGGGGGCATGAATGTGTGGGTGTGAGGGGACAGCATAAATATGTTTGAGTGTGAGTATGGAGTCTGTGATATGTATGAGAGAGGGCGAGGGAGAGACAGGGAGGGGGGAGGGGACAGACAGGCAGGCACAGAGAGTAAGTGTGTAAGGGGGCGGGTGAAGAGTGGGGAAGGGGGGGGGGGGAGGTGGGGAGGAGAGAGGGGAGAGATAGAGAGAGAGAGAGCGAGAGAGAGAGAGAGGGACGAGAATTTAGTTCTGGCGCGTCACCTCAATCACTTATTCCTAACTTATTCTCACGATCCCGTCTTCAAACCCGACTTCCTGCCCTTTTTGAGATATTTTTCAACAATCAACACACACACACAACAAAAAAAAACACACACTTACACGCGCGCGCAACGCACCCTCCCCCCACCGGCGAACGTCCGCCCCGAACCCTCGGGCACCGGGATCACCCCTACTAGTGTCATCAAAACGGTGGTTCCAAGCACCCTCCCTTCTAAATGCCCCCCCCCCCCCCCCCCCTACTCCCACCCCCCCTTCGACTTCAGACTGGGGTCAACAGAAGTTGCCACCTCTTTGGTTCTTGACAACAGTGACGGGTACGCGTTATACAGAACATTTTAATCGTCCAGGAACTGTTGAAGCGTATCTTTTGCTTGACACTGATTGAAGAAGCCTATGAGAAGAAGAGATTTGGAATAGCCGATAATTATATCCCCGCACAGAAACATTCGTATACTAATGGTTGATGAAGATGCTATTAATAAGAGAGAGAGAGAGAGAGAGAGAGAATGAGAGCGAGAACGGAGAGAGAGAGAGAGATAGAGAGAGAGAGAGGAGGGTGAGGAGGAAGGGAGCCGAAAAAGGGGAGGGAGAGAGAGATGACTAACTGCATGCGTGCATGTTTGCGCATTCGTCCTATGAACGCGGACACGTTGACTTGTCCCTCCATTGTCAGTGTCTGTATTATTATAGGCCGCTCGTATTTGTTACCGGGCGCAACCTTGTAAGCGTGCATACGCGGCTCGCGCGCGCGCGCGCGTGCGTGCGTGTGTGTGTGTGTGTGTGTGTGTATACTTTTCTCTATATCATAAGTGTTAAAGAGAGAGAGAGAGAGAGCGAGAAGAGAGAGAGAGAGAGAGAGATAGAGAGTAAAACTTACTAAGACTGAGAAAGCCACCCCAGACATGACACGGTCACTATACATGGCTCACAGGTCCACCTCCACACGACCGTTTCCTTTCGAACAATCTCACAATCATTCTTCCACCGTTATGACAAGGTTCATCACCGCTGTTACCGTGCAAATCGTTATCCACACCTCATCAAAGCGGCCATCATCATCTATGAACCTCACCATCATCGTTATTCCTACTATTAGTCCCCGCACGTCTGTCTGTCTCTCGTCTCCCTCCTCTACGGGCCCGTCACGTCCGCTCGTTCATCCACCGTGACAGCGACTCAACTTCCTGCCCCACACCCCCCTTCCCCACCCCTAACGCCCCCCCCCCTCCCTCCCCTTCTCTCCCATTCTCTAACCCATCGACCCGTGCACGTTGTCACTCACTAGTCCCTATTGATCAACCCCCCGGGATAAGGAGAGGCAGGTGGTGATGGGTGATGTGTGGGGTGGGGGGGTGGGGGGGGGGGGGGGGCGACACCAGGCAACAGCTTTTGTGTCCTTGCACTGAAACTCTTACTTCACATGAGAGAGAGAAGAGAGAGAGAGAGAGAGAGAGATGAGAGAGAGACAGACAGACAGACAGTGGCCGAGAATAGACCGACAGAGACAGGCAGACAGACAGATAGGGGACATGAGACACCAAGAGACACCGAGCTGAGAGAGAGAGAGAGAGAGAGAGAGAGGAGAGAGAGATAGAGAGGAGAGAGAGAGAGAGAGAGAAGAGAGAGTGAGCAGACGGGACAGAGAGGGGCGGGAGAGTGGAGAGAGTGGGGGAGAAAGTAGACGGCCAAGACGCGGTAGAACCCGAGAGAGAGAGAGAGAGAGAGAGCGAGAGAGAGAGAGAGAGAGAGAGAGAGAGAGAGAGAGCGATAGAGAGAGAGAGAGAGAGAGGCTAGAGGGAGGAGAATGACACTGTATCAGACTTGTGGTCATCCTTTTTTTTTTTTTTTGCCAGCGTTTCCTGGTTTGATTCCCCGTGGGCAAAACCACCACACAGGCAGCAACCAAGCCGGGCGGAAAGATGGGACGGGACACAAGAACGGACCGTTAAAATGTTGATGCCCATCCGAACGTAGTGCTGAGGGTCCCGATCAAACTGAGGAGCCAGCATCGCTCAGCAAGATTTGATAGATTATGTACAAGGGGAGTAACCACTCCAGAACTTTTGAGCTTACCTTCCCGTTGGCGGGTTCAAGGGTATCCATGATTACGCTAGTGCCGATACCACAAATTCTGCACCGAACATGAACCACAGCGACTTTTCTGTTACGAATTCATGACTAACTAGAAAATATTTTATCATCTTAGCATAGCAAACCTCCTAGAGATACCAAACGTTGATACTTGGCGAGATCTCATTTTCTACTGGAACACAGGGGCAAAAGAATGCAAAGGAGCGAAGAAATGGGGAAGGAGGAGGGAGACTCGTCAACAGTTACTTCCCCTGGCAGTCAAAAAAAAAAAAAAAAAAAAAAAAAAAAAAAAAAGGAAAAATTTGTTTTCCTTCATGATCCGACTCAAAAGGGTGGATCCAAAATTTCGTTCCATCCTGGGCGAAAAGTGGGTGTATTCTATCGACCATTTTATGAACAAGAATGCATACACCCATGTCGCAAGTTGACATCATTACGGCACCGCCCCATAAAAAGTAGTAACGAAAAACCATTCAAATGCCACAACCAACACATAAAACGCCATCTGGGCCAACAGACACTGCAGAATGGACAGCTGGTGACCGCACTGGACAGAGTGGTCCATGTGCACCAACCCATGGCCACCACCTCACTAACAACAACAACGACAACAACAACAGCAACGACAACAACAACAAACAAGCTAGCACGCACGTCATGAATTGCTGTCAGATAAAATACAATGTATACACAAAGGCGGAAGTCTAGGCAGAGAGAAAACAATAGACGAAGTTACACACACACACACACACACGCGCGCGCGCGCGCGCGCGCACACACACACAAGAAAAAAACACCACCAGCAGTCAAAGACACCAACAGACAAGAAGTTACATAGACCTTCCAGTACACAAGGGAGCTACTTAAAAATTTGTATTGTAAGATTCCCCCCCCCCCCTCTCCGGCAAGCAAACGGGAACAGAACACAACACGACCAAATACTTATTAGAAAAAAAAGCGAACAGATAAATACAAATCAAAAGATAATTATGTAGTCATTTAAAGCGAAAGACAGTTTCTCTACTTCTCTCAAAGTCTCTGGTTTTAGCACCACACACACACACACACACACACACACCACTTTCATCCTTCAAGCAGCCCTCGTCCAGGCGCCAGGATGTCTAGGCATCCTTCAACAGAACAACGGCGTTCACCGCAAGGACACATGTGACTTGTGCTCTGAAGGAGCGTCTGAAAACAGGACGGACTTTTTCTTGCCCCCCCCCCCCCCTCCCCCCCGCACCCTTTCCCCATCCCTCCTGTTTTTTGCCACCAACCCTACCAGAAGGCAAACGAGATGAGACAGTAACACCCATAGAGTATTCCCGATGCAATCATTATCATGAAGCCCTGGCTGGACCTCGGTGTGCCTTACGCACTGCATGTGCACACTCAAGGCCCTCCCCTAAAACCGCGCGTCTTGTCAAGCTTTGGGAAGATTTCCTTTCGTGTCCCCCCACCTTCCCCCCCCCCCCCCCCCCCCCCCCCCCCCTCTCTCTCTTTCCTGTAGTAAGAATTGCTTTTTTGACAAAGCACTTAACTCAGTTACTGAAATCAAACGGCACTGTACGTTCCCTCGACATGCCTGCTTTCAACATGTCTCCTGTACAACCCAACTGTTGTCAATAGCTGACGAATACATGCGTTAGTACGTAAGGAAGGTACGAAAGGAAATCTTTTCAAAGTTTTTGTTTTCTTTTTCTTCTCCTAAGGGCCTGCCGGCCCTTACTGAAACCACACGAAAAGAAAAGCTTTACTAATCACCAACAGCCTAGATGAACAGTTTCCATGAGGGAAGAGCTAAACTACACTATTTTTTCTTTTTTTTTTTTTTTTTTTTTTTTTTTTTTTTTTTTGGGGGGGGGGGGGGTCCGTCGTAAACAAGGAGACAGTGGAGACTGGCGCAGGGGCGGGGGGGAGGACGTGGGAGAGGGATTGGGAACGCAGCTAGCAAGTCTTCCCTTTGCTTCTCAATACCTCTCCCTGTCTGTTGTCCATTACCGTGGGGGGGGGGGGGGGGGGGGGGGGGGGGGGGAAGGGGTGGGGGGGGGGGGGGGGAGGGGGGGGGGGGGGTGAAACACACCCATAACTTCCAGAGTTGGCCCACTCATTGTCCTTTCTTTCAGGACAGTCCTCCTTCTTGAAAGCAACTTTGCCACCCGAATAGCACACAATAAGCTTGAGGCGAGAAAAGCTGGTAGGGCTTTTTTTTTTTTTTTTTTTACCTACCCTGCCCTATCCTCTTTCCCACCCTCCCTGTCCTCCACTCCTCCTCACTCTCCCACACTTCAGCTACCCTGCCCCCATCCCCTTTTCCCAACCTCCCTGCACTCACTCCCCTCACCCCCTCCCACACTTAGCAGCCCCTGCCCCCATCCTCTTTCCCACCTCCCTGCCACCATCCTCCTCCTCCTCCTCCTCCTCACTCTCCCACGCTTCAGCTACCCTGGCCCCCATCCTCTTTCCCCATCCCCACCTCCCTGCCCACCACTCCTCCTCCTCTCCTCCTCTCACCCTCCCACAACTTCAGCTACCCTGCCCCCATCCTCTTTCCCACCTTCCCTGCCACACCACCTCCTCCTCCTCCTCCTCACACTCTCCCACGCTTCCAGCTACCCGCCCCCCCATCCTCTTTCCCTCCCCACCACCTCCCTGCCACCCTCTACTCCTCCTCCTCACTCTCCCACGCCTGGCCAGCTACCCCGGCCCCCATCCTCTTTCCCACCTCCCTGCCACCACTCCTCCTCCTCCTCCTCCTCACTCTCCCACGCTTCAGCTACCCTGCCCCCATCCTCTTTCCCACCTCCCTGCCCTCCACGCCTCCTCCTCCTCACTCTCCCACGCTTCAGCTACCTGCCCCCATCCTCTTTCCCCATCCCACCTCCCTGCCACCACTCCTCCTCCTCTCCTCACTCTCCCACGCTTCAGCTACCCTGCCCCCATCCTCTTTTCCCCATCCCACCTCCCTGCCACCACTCCTCCTCCTCCTCCTCCTCACTCTCCCACGCGCTTCAGCTACCCTGCCCCCATCCTCTTCTTCCCCATCCCACCTCCCTGCCACCACTCCTCCTCCTCCTCCTCACTCTCCCACGCTTCAGCTACCCTGCCCCCATCCTCTTTCCCACCTCCCTGCCACCACTCCTCCTCCTCCTCCTCTCTCTCCCACGCTTCAGCTACCCCGCCCCCATCCTCTTTCCCCATCCCACCTCCCTGCCACCACTCCTCCCTCCTCCTCCTCCTCACTCTCCCCACGCTTCAGCCCTGCCACCCTGCCCCCATCCTCTTTCCCCATCCCACCTCCCTGCACCACTCCTCCCTCCTCCTCCCTCACTCCCCACGCTTCAGCTACCCTGCCCCCATCCTCTTTCCCACACTCCCTGCCACCACCACTCCTCCTCCTCCTCCTCACTCTCCCACGCTTCAGCTACCCTGCCCCCATCCTCTTTCTCCCACCTCCCTGCCACCACTCCCTCCTCCTCCTCCTCCTCCTCCTCCTCCTCTCACTCTCCCTTCGCTCACTACCTGCCCCCATCCTCTTTCCCACCTCCCTGCCACCACTCCTCCTCACCCTCCTCCTCCTCACTCTCCCACGCTTCAGCTACCCTGCCCCCATCCTCTTTCCCACCTCCCTGCCACCACTCCTCCTCCTCCTCCTCTCTCTCCCACGCTTCAGCTACCCTGCCCCCATCCTCTTTTCCCACCTCCCTGTCATCACTCCTCCTCCTCCTCCTCTCCCACGCTTCATCTACGCCCCCATCCTCTTTCCCCTGCCCCCCTGCCACCCTCCCGCCTCCTTCCTCCCCCTCTCTCCCCCCTCCAGCACAACTCCTCTTCCCACCTCCTCCCATCCTCCTCCCACCTCTCCCACCTCTCCTCCTCTCCACACTTCAGCTACCCCTGCCCCCATCCTCTTTCCCACCTCCCTGCCACCACTCCTCCTCCTCCTCCTCCTCACTCTCCCACACTTCAGCTACCCTTCCCCCATCCTCTTTCCCACCTCCCTGCCATCACTCTCCTCCTCCTCCTCCTCCTCACTCTCCCACACTTCAGCTACCCTGCCCCCATCCTCTTTCCCACCTCCCTGCCATCACTCCTCCTCCTCCTCCTCCTCACTCTCCCACGCTTCAGCTACCCTGCCCCCCATCCTCTTTCCCCACCTCCCTGCCACCACTCCTCCTCCTCCTCACTCTCCCACGCTTCAGCTACCCTGCTGCCCCCATCCTCTTTCCAACCTCCTCCCTAGCCACCACTCCTCCTCACCCTCCCACACTTCAGCTCCCTGCCCCCGCTTCCCTCTTTCCCCACCTCCCTGCCACCCTCCTCCTCCTCCTCCTCCTCACTCTCCCACGCTTCTAGCTACCCTGCCCCCCTCCTCTTTCCCACCTCCCTGCCACCACTCCTCCTCCCTCCTCTCCTCCTCCTCACTCTCCGCCACGCTTCAGCTACCCTGCCCCCATCCTCTTTCCCCATCCGACCTCCCTGCCCTCACTCCTCGTCCCTTCCCTCTCCCACACTCACAACGACACTTACTCCCCCCACCCCCCAACTCCTTCGTCTTAATAGCTAGTAACCACAAAGTGGATCCATACTGCCTGGACATCCAATCGGGCCCACCCATCCCTCACTCTTCCATCCTATTCCCTTGGACGACCCGTTAAACCGGTTCAAAGGAAAACATTGTCTGGGACAAACCCCCCCCCCCGCCCCCCCCCCCCCCCCCCCCCCCCCCCCCTCCCCGCCAGTCCGACTCAAGCCCACCCCCCTTCCCTTATCTCTCGCTGTCTCACTGTCTTGTACGCCCCCAAAGACTGGGTCAGTAAAGTTCAAATTGTCGAAGGTATTGATCCTTCTGTACCTATGCTCTTGTTCAAGCTAGAACGCACCATATTCTGGTCGTTTCTTTCCACGTGTATTGTGAGTGGCGAGACGAGGAGCAGCGAGAATGGAAAGATTCCTTCTTCACACACACACACACACATTCATTTCCCCAGCAGCAAGAAAGGAAAGATTCCTTCTTCTTCTTCACACACACAGACACACACACACCTTTCCCTAGCAACAAGAATGGAAACATTCCTTCTTTTCACACACACACACACACACACACACACACACACACACACACACACCTTTCCCCAGCAGCAAGAAAGGAAAGATTTCTTCTTCTTCTTCACACACACACACACACACACACACACACACACACACACACCTTTTCCCCAGCAGCAAGAATGGAAACATTCCTTCTCACACACACACACACACCTTTCCCCAGCAGCAAAAGTGGA